>AGDA01057987.1:0-16760 GCA_000281935.1 Mengenilla moldrzyki | reverse complement strand
ACTACTACTACTACTACTACTACTACTACTACACTACACACACACACACACACACACACACACACACACACACACACACACACACACACACACACACACACACACAGATAAGAGAACATAAAGGTTTTTAGGACACCAATATAATTTATTGAACAATTTATAATTATAGGAAAGTCACAGTAAATTAAGCACTTGAATTGAAGGAGCAAAAATCTGTAATTATTTTGATAGTAGTGACTCTTGAATACATTATTCTGAAAAATTAATAAGTTTAATTTAATTGTTTTTGAGCGATTCTCCGAAAAAGCTCAATGTCCCGAATTAAGCGAAAGTTCGAGTAATTAGGAACGCATGTAATTGACCAGTGTGTCTTCGAAAATGAATGAAACAAATTGGTTTCTTCAACAATATCTTTTTTTGTTATGAAATTGAAAAATAACAACAAAAATCATGTCGTGAATTCCTTTATTTACAAATAAAAAATGGATCCGTTGTTTTACGAATTTCAAATAAATTGTCCATTTGCATTCAATATACATAACGGAATTATTAGGGTTAAATGGTTGAGGCATTTCTTTCAGGTAAATTAGACATAAGTCTGTATCTGCTGATGATGAAGAAGTCTTTTTTTGTATTTCTTATATGTCCCAAATTACCCGAGCTGGAGTTTTCCAAATTAGACTCTAAGTAATATGCTTCAAAATTACTTGTCACTGGATAGGCAAGATCTACTGAAGAAAGTGTTCTTGTCGAATCAAAAAGGAACATTGTATAAATGGTAATCATGCACAAAAATTGCGAAAAATAAACGGATGTTCAAAATATAGGGTAATAATTGAAAGAAAAATAAAACTTTCAAAATTCTCAAAAACTACTTTTCACTTTTACATCCTAAATATTTATATCTTTTTGTAGTAATGCGTATTAAGTTTACTTTAAATGGTGGATTTAAAAAGAGGGCGTTTCCATAATTACCCAAGGTCCTAAATTACTCGCCGTTTCTCTATAAATGAACAATTCTTCATTTTAATTTTTATACATTTAATATTAATTGTCAAAGATTATTAAATATCATTCTCTAATACATTTCTGCAAATAATAAGCGTTTGAATTATAAATGAATATAATTGAATCAATAAAATCCACTTTCATACTTCTCTGCTGAAAGTTATAGCAAGAATGAACAGCATTGTTTCATGATGTATATAGAATATTAAAAAAAACTATTAACTAATTTAAAGAAATGGACAGCCAAAATAGTTATTTTACTATAATTTTTACAACTATGTTCAAATGGATTAAAAAATTGTATTATTTATATTACAGATTGTCAAAAAAAAAGTTTAAACAATTTTTAATTGATGAAATAGATTTTTAAGTTGTTTAGCATTATTACCTTGTGTGCCATAACAAGAGAAAAAAATTTTTTTTTATTCAAGAAACTTATTACAACAACTGTTATAACAACCTTTTTAACAGTTGTTAATTTCCTATTTGCAGTAACAAGTTAATAACAATGTTAGAGAAACAGGGTCGGTAACAGGTTAGTAACAGAATACTAATGAGTATCGGAATTGTCGTAAGAAAAGGCTAAAATCGTGACTTTTCGAGATTATCTTGAAGAAAAAACTAAAACCGAAAGGTTTCGATATTTCTTCTCATTACCCATTATTATTTATTTACGAAACATTCTTATAATGTGTGATATTTTTTCACGACAAATTCGAAGCTCATTAATATTTTATTACTAACTTTGTTACCCACCCTGTTCTCTAGCACTGTTATTAACTTATTACTGCAAATAGGAAATTAACAACTGTTAAAAAGGTTGTTATAACAGTGGTCGCAACTAGTTTTTAACAGAAAAAATACTTTTTTTCCCTTGTTATGGCACACAAGGTAGATATTTAGATGAGTTCTAATCTATATTCTTGGACAATACAATAGTAATTATCTCTTTTTCAACTATCATTTCATTCAATATATATATGACATTTTGAGTATTATTGTAGTCTTCATTGAGGAGTTAAATTTAATAGTATATCATAATAATATACTTTTGGAGCTACGCAAAAGTTTTGAGACATCCAAAGATTGGAAAATTGCAAAAATTACCAGCTTGGGCTAGAAAGTGCAAGGGACCATTTCCCTCATTATCGGCCTGATTAATATCAAGGTTCGGAAACCGCTTCAGCAAAAGTTCAACGAAGTCTAATGAGCAGTTCGAGACCGCGTAACTGAACAATGTCTAAAAAAAGATAAACTAATTAACGAATAATCGACGAAAATGTGTCTTTTGATATCTCGACAAATGTAGTGCCGTTTGCCAAGTTTTAAAATTAAATCAAATAGATCGCGTAAAATTTTAATGCCCGTTCCTCATTTCTACGATAACAAATTTAATAATTCCACAATTTTTATGTTCGTCGTAAAACCTAAATGTTACATCAAATTTTAAGTTATTAAACAAGACTTGTATGACACCATTGTTATACATTATTAAATCGCGAAAAATTAAAGCACCGCATACAATATATTGCAGAATAAATTTCCGAGAAAACATTGAGGTCTTTCTAAACAAAAAAAAAATCTTTACAAAATTAATCTATCTTTTTCGCTATTTTAGAGACAAACGTTATTTCTTTGAGTCTTCTAGTTTAATTTATAAGATGGATTAAGATAAATGTTCAACATGACAATTAATGTTTGCTGAAAATTTTATATTGGACTATTTTGGTGATGAAAATACTGGAAAATAAAAAAATTTTACCCCTTAGTAAACCAGATTTCACAATATGTGCATATTTATAATATTTTTAAAAATAAAATTCTACATGTTTTTCCATTATACAAATAAAATTAATTTTTTAAATTAAAAAAACAAATAGGGACGTAAAAATATTCACTCTTTCAATCAAGCTTTAATGCAATTTTGACTTTTTTAAACTTTCCAGCTCTCACTAAAGGTGAAACATTAGAGAAAAACGAAACAAAAGTATAAAATTGTCAGCAAACAATCTACGAGTATGGGGAAAGTTTCTTAGAGACTTCTAAGATTTTCCCTGTGTGCCAAAACATATGCTCTTTCATGCTACAATTTTTTACAATGTGTCATAACATATTATGTTCTCATGTTTTAGAAACAAGTTGAAACTTCAAGGATTTTATTATGACGCGTGTATTCAACATTTGTGAATGGTAAGTATTTTACAAATTTCATGAAACATGGTTTAATCACGAATAAAAATAAAGCTTCACATTTTAATGGCTTTACAAATATAAAATTCTAGTTTTATTAAAGAAAAAAATTAATGAACTTTAAATTAATCATGATTACACATTTTTAAACTAAAAATCACGTTCACGCCATAAGAAAAGTTACATTTTGAAATGATCGTTACAAATGTTCATTTGAAATCAAGATTTTTCAGCAGCCTGGGATATTTCAAGTTTTGTGCAATAAAACCAAAAATAATACAAAATGGTTCACTTTTTCGAATTGGAGTCAATATATTATAAGCAATTTTCCTCAAGTAATGCTTTAATAGAAACATAAAGCAATTGATGAAACATAGAAATTACATGTGTTGAAAAATATATATAATACACATATTCGAACATGTATAAATTACATCTTTTACATCACGTATATAGCTAATAAGTTATAAAGTGTATAAAAAACATGAATTATAACATGTGTATAAATCAGGGCTTCTCAAATCGAACCGAACCTTTGAGATTTTTTCAATTTATTTTGAACCGCGAATCGAACCGTTAAAAAAAATTCAAACTAGCTCGAACAGTGAACCGGACCGAGAAACGGTTTTCGAAAATTTTGTGAACTGGTTCGAATCGGTTCAAAGCCCTGGCATTAATGATACTTGAAATTTCAGTAAAATACAATGAAAACATCCGCAAAATGGTTCATGTTTTGAGTCAAAGCGTTACAACAATTAAAGATATGTGAACCGCAAACCGAATCGAAAGTCTGACAGATTTTTTTTAAACTGAACCGAACCGAACCGAACCGAACCCAAAACCTGGCTAATTTTTTTGGACCGACCTGTTAAAAAAATTTCAAACGGCTCAAACCATGAACCGACCCGAGAAACGGTTTTCGAAAATTTGGTGAACTGGTTCGAATCGGTTCGGTTCGGTTCAAAGCCCTGGTATAAATTATAATTTATAAAGCATGCAACAACACGTCTTACATCATGTGTTCAATCAATGTGTTATAACTCACAGTAAGCATATATTTTATGGGTGATATTTAATGTGACATAACACATATCACTGTACGTGTTATAACATATTCATAATATAAGTATTCATGTTTTTTTTTCAAATGTGTTAATACGTGTTTTGGCACACAGGGTTATAGTTATACTGCTATTAGATAATAAGTATTGTTAAAGAATTAAAACGAATTTGGATTTTACAACACTGATTTCAATTTAATCAAAGAAAAATAAGAAAATGATTATTAAGCTGTAGTAAAATTTACAGTTTGCGTTTTCTTAAATATAGTCAGTTACTTTTATATGAAATTATAACAATAAAAATCAAAAAAGATTTTTTTCAGGAAACTTTTTTAAAAATAAAAAGTGTACTATGTGATATATATTGAAATGAAGCTTTAAAATACACGTCTGTTTTACTTTAAATTTTATTTAAGCTGACGTTTATATTACAAAAATGTAAGAAAAAACGTAAAATTATCCTAATTAATTTGAATAAAAACTTATTATAACTACTACAATGAATTTAATACTTAAAAAGTTACTATTTCTAAAAAATAAAATTAAAGTTCATTTTTGCATTATAGCAAAAATAAATCTGACGATTTGGCATCTCTTTGAGAAAAAAAAAAACATTCTAATCCTCAAAATGAAATTTATTTACAATATTTTCTGTCATACTTATTTTAATAACAATATTAATCATTTTAAACTATGTAACATAATACTCCTGAATAAAATAACAAATGTTTTGAATTGTATTATATTTATAAATATATGTTAAACAACATATTTTTAACAAGTTTGAATAGTATTTTACAATTTAAAATTAGGAAAAAAGTTGTTAAAAAAATTTAAAACATTTATATACAAAGTAACTCTTACTACGACACTACATAAAATTGTGGTACTTTTTGAAAAGAACACAAGAGACTAACTTAATTATTATTATTCAGACTATTACACTGATAAAAATGTCTAATAAATACTAAATCTTTCAAAATCCGAGACATACAGAAAGAACGTATGATATAAACAGATTTATGCTTATATGAAACAATTTTTTTAAAACGAATAGTGTAAAAAATAGAAAAATTCTGCCAAATTCTATACAAACCTCACAGCTTGTGAGCAATTTTATCAAAACTATGTTAATTTGTAATTTATGGCATGTATATAGTATTAATGTTACTGTAATTTTTCTAACGACTATTTGGCTATATAATGGTTACATAATTAAAACTGTAGCTGATTGTCCAGAAATTATGAATTTACTTATTTACACAGAAAACATTTTTTATCAGTGTATGTTTATTTCTTGATATCAAAATTATATTTGACTTATACTAACCCTTCCATTACGGTCCGTTTTATTGATATCGAAATCAGAAGACAACATTTGTTCATTATTATTTAAATAATCGATTAAAAATTGTTCTTGGTTATTACTCGGATGACAATTACGTGCAATTTTTAGCAAAAAGTCAGATATGTTTTCACCGCCTTTAATAACCATTTCAACACTTGCTTTATCTTTACAACCGAAATCTAATTCACTCTCAACAGAACTTCTAATTGTTTTATCACATTGATTTTGGAAACATTGATTATCTACATAGTGTTCGAACTCAATTGTAGATTCTACTTGATCTTCGTTACAATTATCACAACTAGTTTCGTCTATTTTCAAACTTATTAACTGCACACGTAAAAGATTGTCATATTTATTTAATTTTAAATTAGTTTCTGTAAGCTTACATTACTTAATGCCGTGATTTTGATTTTCTTAAAGCGTTTTTTATCCATTGTTTCTTCCCTTAATTTTCAAAGCGAACGTGTTAAAAAAGAAAATTAGCAAAAATCAATTTGCTTGCATGTTAAAGAATAATTAAAATAACAAAAAACTTACCTTAGACTTATTACTTTAATTACTTTTTTAATTGATGTACAGTTCCGATTTACGATTTCTTATTCATAATTAAACATTTTTAATGTAATCGATCAACCGTACAACACTTTAATACGTTCAGAAAATTATAAAATGTGTCTTTTATTGCATATAGTGTTTTCTCTTTATTATGCTAAAATTATACTGAAATTTCATAACATGGTTCTGTCAAAAGTCTATATAAAATTACCAATTCTTTTTTTACTTAGAGTAGTTCTGAAAAGTTACCTCTTGTGAAAAAAAACTACGATTTTAATTTCAATTTAGTTTTATCGATTTTTTGAAAATAATTATAAATTTTACAAAAAACACAAATAAAAAAAAAAGATAAATTAAGCGAAAAGCACGCAAGTTTTATTTGAAACATTAATCTACTTAATAACTCTGATTTTGTTAAAAATTATAACTTATGAAAAAATTCGATTAGTTTGTGAATTTTGTTTTTAACAAAAAAAAGTTATAAACTGAATACCCGTGATTTCTATTTATAGTAAATTCATTTTAAATACTCAAAGAAAATTATAAAATTTATCGCTATATACATTAAAAATGAAATAAATATCAATAAAACAAATTTTTTGAATTTATATTTTAGTTTATTGTACAATCTTTAAAAAATTAGTGATTTATTTTTCAAAATTCAGTAGATTTTTCCAATCTAGAATCAACATTTTTTTTTGTTATTATATGGAATACTTAAACAGTTTCAATGTGCGTTATTGAGCTCGAAAATTAAATTACAATGTTTACAATGACGTTTTATAATTAATGTACTGGTATAGTTCTTTTAAAGAAATCAAAAATGATTTATTTGTTTCATATGTATTAACAGAAAATATCCTTCTATTCTTTTCAAGTGTCAAAATGATAAACGTATGTTGCGAAATACATTATTCGTTACAAAATGTAACCATTAACAATTATTATTCATATTTTCCCAGTTTACAGACGTTTCGAGAAAAAATAACAATTTTGAAAATATGAAAAATTATAAAAGTTAAACATATTTGGTCAACATTTGCAAAATTTGAATAACGCTTAGAAGTTTTTCCACTTTGTAAACAAAATAATGGTAATGAAAACAGAAAATTGTGTAATTGTTACTAGCGTGTTTTTCCGAAAACAAGACATCCTCCGAAAATTAGCTTTATCGTGATTTTCGGAACTTTTTGTAAAATAAGACATCTTCTAAAAATAATCCCTATCGTGTTCCAGAAGAAGATGACATGATTGTAATTGAATAAATAATAAATATTAAATGAAAACTTTAAATATACTTTTATTTTAGCTCTCCACCGAAATTAAGCCCTAGCGCGTATTTTCACCAAAAAATAAGTAAGATAGTGTCTTATTTTCGGAAAAACACGGTATATGTAAAAACGATTTCAATAGTTAAATCTTAAAAGGACAATCGTTAGTTTATTAAATCATTTGTAATTAAAAAAAAAACGACTTTTAATCCAAAAATACAAAACAAATAATTCATTGTTTAAACGTTTTAAACACATACACACAAGAATGCTACAAAAGACTGTACAAAAAGTCATTTTTAAAATGCCAATAAGGACTAATTTAGTAAGAACATCAAGCAAGTAGTAGATTGAACAGATTCAGTTATTGGTTCTCGATCAAGTCGGTGAACTATTGAAGTACTTTCAATCAGAAGCCGAAGACGGGAACACTTGAAATTGATTCCTATGCAAAACTATAAAGCTCATAATGTGCTTATTTAAAGGGTCATGAACAAAGTTTTTGTAATCAATGCTTATTATATGAACAGATTATTAATTTTATAAATAAATATTTTGTTTAGTCTGCTAAAAAGTTCAAAATTTGGATAGGTTCTTTATGGAAAAACGTTGCTCAACCCTGTTTTAAATCTTTTAGAGTGTTTTTAAAAGCAAATAATTTTTACTTTTAAAGAATACTTTTACTGATAATAAAACTGAATAACACATTAATTTGTCAAACTCATTTTGTAATAATACCAAAAATTAGTATGTTCAATTTTTTCGCAACTTAGAATCATGTACAAATTTATTCCAATGAGACGACATAATTACTTTGAATAAATTATTGTAATTATTAATGAAATATTTATCTAATATTGTGTGTAAAAGGTTATTATTTATACATTTAAAAAGTAAAATTAATGACAGTACGAATTTCTTTAGTACACAATTATTTCTATAATAATAAAACTCAAAAATAAAAAAAATGTTATTTTAAATTTATTTAAATGAACTTCACATTTAACAACATTTTACTTTAGTCACATTATAATTGTTCACAAACGATATAATAATTAGAACATTAGCTAAAAAAAATAGTAAACAATGTAGCCAAATAAAAAAATAAATATCGTCACTAACTCCTCGAAACTCATATAAATATGCGGGTAATAACCATGAAACTTTAGTAATAAGCCATGTTAAAATATTTAATAAGGCTAAACGAAAACTCATATTGATTTTCCATAAATTTATAGGAATTAATACCAAAATCCATATGAAGTATTGTGATGTTAATACACTGTTAAAGGCGACAAATACGTAAGTTTGTAATAGCAATGCAAAATTTAAATCCGACTCAGTTTTCGAATAATAAATACCAATTGTAATTAACAGGAATAATTTAGGTAGTAGCTTTAAGAGTTTTAAAATTGTTCGAAATCGACCCTTTTCCATAAAACTTAAATACTCAAAATAAAAAAAAGGCGAAAAATTATGCTTAGTATCGATCCGTTCAAAATGATATAAATACGTTTCGTATAAAAATTTAAATCCGTACCAGTGATAAAACAATGCCGTCAATGGTAAAACAACAGCACTGATCCCGATAATATATAATTTCAGATTTTTTAAAAAGTCTGTTGTGTATTTTCGATAAATATAAATAATAACTGGTAACATATAAATTATCGGATAAATACGAAAGTGTATAGAAAAGCCGTGCAAAAGTCCAGCAAGTAAAAAATTTTTGGAAATTTGCAAATTATACAGCGTATACAGAACAAAAAAACCAATAACCGAATCACAATTGCCCCTTGTAGAAATAATTATCGATACTGGATTATATAACCACAAAAATGCACTGAGATTAGATATTTGACTTTTAGCACCAAGACCGATCATAATCAAGCGTATTAATATCGCGATTAATAAATCAAATATCGAAAAAAGTATTTTTCCAAAATTTGAAGACCACGTGTGATTTGGTATCAGCAGAAAAGCCAAAATCGGACTGTAGCGATACTCATTACGTTCATACGGTGAACTACCATTTAACACGTACTGTGCAGCATCTGTGAACACCTTATAATCAATATCAGTAAAGGGTACTTCGAAAAAACCATCATGCCATTCGGCATACTTAATGACCAGCAAATGGACGATAAATGAAACCAAAAGATTCAATTGAAAATTCATTTCTAATACAAAAAACAACTAAATTCTAACGCTACGTTTAAGAGCTGCGTTTTTTAGACACTTTTTGAATTCAGCAAATTCAGCCGAACAGTCGTTTTGATTGACCGAATTGTTCAAATGATTAGATAAGCATTCGGCGTAACTAAGTGCACAATGACGGCAAGCGGCGTAAATTTTTGGATATTGACTAAGCCGATTTTTCGCCTTCTTTAAAACCTCCATCGGCTATTTAAAAAGAAATACACATGTATGAAATTAAATACGCGGAATCGAGTTATTTTTCGAGATTCTTGACCCAAGCCATAACAATTTTCTTGGAAAAAAAAATTATAACAAATTGTTTGCCAAGTAATTTATTTTTGCATTAACTAAATGTATTCAGTTCGACAATTTCTTATTGACATTTTGCAAACATTCTGCATTTCCTCCTATTAAATTACCACATCTGCTTGTTAAATCAATTTTTCTCAATTCTCAAAGTAAGAAAAATATTATTCTTTTTCTTCTCTTATACAATAAAATTATACGTAGGTACATAGTTATCTGTAAAATGGAACACCTTCTTAATAGCTCTTCTGAATCACGACCAACTGAACCAATATGTAATTTAAAACACATTTTCTAAATAAAAAATTTAAATATGTATAAACATAATTACTACTGAATATTAATTCTATCAATGTGATTTCGGGCAAAATAAAAAGTCCTAAGCATTTTTCGCCAATATTTTTAATTGGCTATATTTCACAATAACAAAACATATTATAACATATAAAAAATCCATGAAAACTCATGTTATCATGTGTTATAACATATATTGATTTCATATTTATATTATATGTCCTTCCATACTTATGCCTCGAAAGAATATTGAAAAACTTGTAAAATCCTGGAAAATACTAGATAAAAATTGAATAAAGCTTTACTATGTTTCATAGTAAAAACCTATGTTTTTCATATAGTATATTGCAAAATAATTACACATAAGGAAGCATATGTTTTGAAAGGCAGGGAAGGAGATTCCAAAACTATTATTCTTCAAAAAACTTCATCTATCTTTTTTTTGATAGCACTAATCAACAACGAAAAATATCCCTGTACAGTTTTATGACTTTCTGTTAGACATTGGTCTGCAAACACTTAAAATGGAAACCAAAATTTTTTGTATCATCTAGTTTTTTAGAAAGGGGGAGAAATATATTTTTAAAGTTTAAAAAATCGTAAAAAAATCATTAAAGCTATGACATTAAAATTTTGCATGAAATTAAAAACCTTCGACAATGTACCCATCAATTTTCAAATTGATTACTCAAACCGATCTTGAATTATTTTCAAATATGTCCGAAAAAACATCAAAAAACATGTTTTTTAGCAAATTTTTGTCTTTTTTTTAAAAAAAAGTAGACACGGTATGGCGTTAAAATTATTTTTTTTAAAAAATATGAGTCCATGAACAACTGTAAAAAAAATTTTTTTAGATCGCAAATAGTTAGCACAAGAAAATTTTTTGAAAATTGCACTTCGATTCTCGAATTTTTCCACGATTTTTTAGGCTTTAAAAATACATTTGGAAAATGCATTTTGATGTGTGGGTACGTAGTAAATATATAGTAGAATAGGCTATGGGTAGAGGTAATAAGCAGATATATTCTTTCATTTCACAGATGATTACATATTTTTTAAAATCTAATTGTTGGTGTGCCACCAAATTTTTAATTTATTAAAAGTGTACTTTGTCCAAAAAAAGGTTAAAAATTACGATAGCGGAGATTCTGATTGGGTTGCGTCGCTCATTCTAGGATGAGCTTTACTTGACTACTTGCACAGAATATTCATATGTGTTAAAATGTTAATGAATATACCCAGCAGAATAAGCCTTCAACAGTGATATGCGTGACCTGACGAAGACTTTACTGTAAATGCACTCAGTAGTCAATGTATTAAAGATATAATAACAATAAAATAAAAATACATTATGAATAATCAATAAAAAAATATCAATCAATGGATCAAATATTTTTACTTCCGTAAATGAAAAAAAAGAACCTAAACATAACTTTCATATATTTTTTCCCGCTTTTCTCCTGTAAAATATCAATAAGAAAGAACTGTCAAAAGATACATTTACAATAACTGATTTTATAATTAATGAACATAATATTGTTTAATTTTAAAATTTAAGTAATTCATTTATTTTATTATTGAGGTAACTTTAAAATGACTTGTTTAAATTAAGCTTTTTTAAAAGGTTATTTCATAAATTACTAACTTAATCATTAATTCATTAAGTTGAAGATAGCATTTTGAAAGAAAAATTGAAACTTATAGTCTGTTTTTAATTCTGGATAATAAAAGTGGGAAAAAAAGAAAAATTTTGTATGATAAAAGTATATTTTAATATGTTTTATAAGTCAAATTTCTCTAACAAGTAAACATTACGAGCATTGAATCTGGGATTTCAAAGTGAGGTACATATTTAGAAAATAGCAGTCAAAACTATGACTCATATAAAATATTAAAATCAGTTAGCCACTGGCGTTAATTATTGACCTATGAACTTAACCGGAATGAAAACTATAAATCAGTATTTCTTAGAGTCTAATTTTTTTTCAGTAAGTGACCTTTATAAAAATTGTGTGTCATGAAAAGATCTTTAAAACGCTTTGACAAAATGTTTTAACTTAAGTTTTGACGGCAAATTCTGAAAAAAGTGTTTAATATTTTTAAAGCGTTTTAAGTTAAATTACAATCGAAATTCTTTAATTTACTAAAATTAGTTTTCATTAATTATGTATAGTTTACATGCACACTCATTAGTTTTTCCACGCCAATGTGTGGCCCAATAATCAAATGTTTTGTCGTACTTTATTTCACATCTCGTTCTAAAGTTAGGATTGCTTGAAAAATGTTATGTGTTAAATCGGTGAAGTGCTCTCTTGTATCGATGTGGCAATGGCATAGTTTCCATAGCTTCTTTTCCTTACGATTATTTTCTTTTATGCTTAATATACTTTCGTGAAACATTAATAAAGTAAAATAACTTATTTTAAGATTGGTGACAATCTTTGAATAAATTAGTATTCCCTAACTAATCATGATATAGACACTATTTTCTAACATTTTTTTCAAATGGTCAGAATAAACAGGAAATTAACATTTGTTATAGATGAAACGATTACTTTTTAACAGTACCAAAACATCAAAAACTTGTTTGTCTTATTTTGGTATGTAACGTGATTTTACAATTTTTTTTTAAATGAAAATATCATAATACTTTTGCAAGTATATTTTGTTACCGTACAGAGAAATCATTATTACATACATAAGCGTAGACTAGAGTTATCTAGTTTTAAATAATCTTAAATTCTGGCTTGGGTCACTAATTTACTGACTTTAAACGTTTGTGAAGTATTCTCTCTTCTTCACGATCTGCTTCTGTTTTTTCATAAACGATAAACTCATAAATAGGTTTGGAGTACAAAAATGATACTGCGGCAATAGCGATTAGAAGATTACAATAATGCGGATATCGGTAATAAAATGAACGCTTCTTAGGCCAATTTCGATTCGCTACCATACCGTTGCCGATTTTACTTTGTGTTCTTCCTTACGACAGGCAAAACTGTCGAATGCCGATAAGAATCAATACCACAACAGCTTATTGATTCGTTCCGATTTCGTTTACAACAGTTCTTCAAAATCTGAATTTCAATTTGACACTCAGATTCCTGATAATTGTTATCTATGGATTCATTAAATTTTATCGATTGTCAATACTGTTTTACTAATCAGCTGTTAATTACCTGATAAACATTTTTGAATCTTACACGCGAATTTTTTACATGGATCTTGCATGGGTTAACGAAAAATCAAAATTTGAACGAAAACAATGCTGACAACAGTTAATTTAGGGAAATTTTAAATAACGTTTTTTGGTTTTAATAATTTATTTCCATTAAAAAAATTACTATAATAAAAGAAAACAAATTAGCCATAAAAATAACTTTTAAAATAGTTATACCTTTTTCGTAGATTGACCGATTTTAGCTTTAGCGGTGCCTCGAACTTTTTTCATACGATTTTTGCGCTCCTTTCTTTGCTTACGACTTTGTGTTTTCTTTTCCATCAAGCCGTGCCTAATTAGTCGATGTTTTGGCTCGAATTTTTTAGCCAAATGTAACGTGTCATAGATAAGAGCGAATCCTGAACTTTTACCACCTCCGAAATCTGTTCGGAAACCAAACACGAATACGACATCAGGAGAAACTTTGAACATTTTTGCAAGTTTTTCCCTAATCATAGTTTTCTTCGGTGAAGGCAATCCAGGATGGATCACATCACATATCATCTGTTTGCGACATAATAAACGGTTCGTCATAAACTTCCGAGTTCTGATAAAGCATTTGTCGGCGCTCTAAGAAAATAAAAAAAATTCTAATAATTTAAGCGAATGCTATAATTCAAATTTTACCATTTTTACAACTCACGGGTTTTCGGCACGTGGAATTGTGATACAAAATGGCAGCGTTATTCAAAACATGGCAATCTATTTTTGCTCTGTGCATTCATCAGCTTTTACCGGTGTTGCCAAGAAGACGTTAAGAAATCATCCTACGCAAGAATTAAAATTAAAATACTTTTATGTAAATTACACTACATTAAAAGCCAAATTACTCTACAAATTACTCTACGATATTTGTGTTTATTAAATAGTAAAATGCAGAATAGTAGACAAGATCTTTTGTTTTTAAACTGTTTAATTTTTACAGCCAAAAAAGGTCCATTATATAAAATATTTTACGTTGCAGACACTTGTTTTTAAGTTAGTAACCTTAATTCTACATAATAATATAAGTCATGAGCTTTGTTTCTGTTCGAATGTGTTCATATTAATTTTTCAAACAACCAATCGTTTCAATTTTTAAATTAAATGAAAATATAAATTTTTATGCGAAATTTTTCTTTACTTAACTGTCACATATATGTAATCAAAAAAATAATTTTATAAAATTTATAAAAATTTTATAAAATATCTTTATTTGATACTTTCAACTCGTCAATTAAATGAAAAATTTTAAAGACAGTTAAGTTTTCTTTACTGGTTTTTACAACTAGTGCTTAATTCCGAACCGAACCGAACCGGAAAGAAATAAAATTACTTAAACCGAACCCAAACCGAATCGGAGTCATTTTTTCCTATTTGAACTGAACTGCAAAGAAATTGAAATTCTTAAACCGAACCGAAACCGAGCCGGAAAAAAATAAAACTTGTTCGAACCGAAGCGAAATCATCATTTCGGTTCAGTTCAGGTCCCTGGTTCTAAGTGCCGCCATGAGTATTGGGTACCCAATAAATATTGTTACAAAATTAAACAAATCAGTTTTTAATAATTTTGGTATATATTTCTTTCATTTTTTTCTAACGTGAAAAACTCCACATTTTTCAGATAAACTTTACAAAATGTGAAATTACTTTGCTTTTTCTAAAATTACTTTACTTACCCCACGCAAATCAAAATTACCCTAAAATATAATAATTACACTACATCTGGCAACACTGGTTTTTACAGATAAAAATCAGATCATTCTCTTATGATAAAAGTAAAAGATCGCGTATTATTTTAAATTTAAATTTTTATCATTTGATTTAATAAATCATGGCACAAAATAATAAAGTTAGACATGAAACGGATCGCGATGAAGTTAGTATGAACTTTACTACCATAAAAATTTAAATAAAATAAGATCAATTCCGTTCCATAAAATTGCTGCAGGAATTTGTAGCCACTGACCAATAAAACATAGGCTGAAAATTAAACGTAAATAGTATTTTCGACAATTTAGAAGCAAATATTAAAATGAAAGTATTTATTATAACAGCTCTATCGTAAAGTGATCACACGTCCAGATTTACCGGGTCAATCCCGATTTTTAGTGAAGAATCCCACATTTCGCCGAATTTTAAAAATGTCCTGCTTTTTAGAAATTAACAGCAGTTTTTATTTTAATTATAAAAATCTATTACCTATTGTTTATTAAATATTATGATGAATATAAAAAAATAAAAAATAAATAAATAAAC
The DNA here is from genome assembly GCA_000281935.1 of Mengenilla moldrzyki. Lineage (NCBI taxonomy): Eukaryota > Metazoa > Arthropoda > Insecta > Strepsiptera > Mengenillidae > Mengenilla > Mengenilla moldrzyki. The sequence goes on along the minus strand of AGDA01057987.1, from coordinate 1,064 downwards.
ATAAAGCGCATACAGAGTAAACTAAATTAGGTAATGTGCCAAGTAAGATTAACTCAGCGGTGTTCGATCGTTGTTGTTACTTCTCGTCTTTATACAGATAAGTATTCATAAAAAATTTAAAATCGTGTTAAAACAAAATAATTCATGTAAAAAAATAATTTTTTTTAACTCACATTAAATCAAATTTGTGTAAAAAAAAATAGCGTAAAAAATAATTTTGTCTGTATGCAGCTGTAAAATAAAATATATATAACTAAATTTTAATTACTATTTCGTCCTGTTTGTCCCGCGTTGTCTCAATGAAAATGTGTTCACTTTATTCTATCGCCGATAGTAATAATTTAAAACGGTTTCCGACTATTATTTTTAGTTTCCTAAAGATTTAAATTTTTAAATAAGTAAAAATGATGTGCATTTAAACATTTATTTTCAAACTGTCATAAGCGTTATTTACGTTTAATACTTTAGAGGTCCTACTTTTGATGCTGCCCCACTGAAAAAATCGTTGGGTGGGTAAAGACTTTTTGATTTGTGCGTAGATTAGCAGAGTGTAGACCACCAAAAAAACAAAACAAAACAAAACGTGACGGCGATATAACGATGTGATCCTATTGCATGCCTCATCTTACTTTGACTCGAACTGTATATTTACTTACTGCAATAAAGGAAAAAAGGCGTTATTGTTGTGACTTAACGACCGTGTGTTATAAAAAAAGTTTAGTTTTTCCCTCATTTGTTTTCTCAAAAGCTTCAGGCGTTGTGAGCATAACCACAAAAGACATAGATACACTGACTCCATTTTGAGTGGTTCTGGGCAAAAGATGGCGCGTTAAGCGATCACAAGTAATTTTATTACTAATGACGTCAAAGCTTCGAATAAGGGTACAGTGTTTTAGTTCTTAAAAACGTACAGTGAAAATTTCCAGATAAACCTCTCTTACCACTTTTACACTACTTTTTCGCGATCAATACCAACTTAAATTTTTAGGGTTTTGCACTTTCAAAATCGAGTCGGCGTATCTGTATCTCCTGTGACATAACATGATTTGTCTGATTGCGGTAAA
>AGDA01057970.1:0-13782 GCA_000281935.1 Mengenilla moldrzyki | reverse complement strand
ATGAATACAATGCTTGAGAACCACCGGTGATACACGCCGGATAGAATGTGTTAAGATTTAAAATTACTATCTAATCCGTTTTCGAACAACAACTGTTTGATTTCGGGTCTCTGGTAAAATTTATTTAAAACCTTCAACAAATCAACTTTGTTTAACTTTCCGGTTAGCTCAACGCCCACGTTAATATCGTCAGACGGCGTTTTTACCGATACCGGTTTAAAAAGTGACGATAAGTTCACATCATCTTTTTTCGTACGTCGAATAGTCAAAAACACTCGAAAAACACTGGATACTATTTGTAGATTCGAACGAAACATAAAGGTAAATAAAATAAGAGTGAATTTTGATCACATGTGATTTGCAGTCACAGGATTTGGTTCAATTTTTTTATTAGGAAAAATTCTTGTGAGAGAACTTGTGCAAATAATTTAAATTAAAATTAACACAAAATTATTCTCGAAACACTACAAATTAAGCGTATTAATACTTTTTTAAAAGATTTTTCGAAAATCTTATTTGTTCTGTATCACAGAGCCGCCTCTGTGATTTCAGGAATTTTTAGTTAGAATTGTTGTTTTACGTGATATTTGAACTTGAAAACCGACAATTCAACTGAAGATGTTTCGGATTTTCAATGTAATTATTTGAATTACCTGCTTAGGTTGAATTTAATTTTCATTATCATTTTTATTATAGAAATCATCGTACGTTAGTTCGTCAATTTCTAGTCTTAGATTCTTCTCTAGCGCCCATGATGCAGACATTGTCGTAATTGGTTCCGGTCCTGGGGGATATGTAGCCTCGATAAAAGCAGCCCAACTTGGAATGAAAGTACTATTTTGTTAAATCGATTTGAAATAGTAATGCGTTACTTTTCGTTACAAAAATTAGAGATGACCTATGAAGATAAATGATTAAAAATTTAACTTATTTCACGTGTAAACTTAATGAGCTATAAGTTTGACATTTGAAATATAATTTTTTACTACTAAAAAAATTAGTATACATACAGGTTGTATTTAAGAGCAATCAGCTGATTTAGCATACATACCCTGTTAGCCAATTATTCTCATAATGATATCACTCTGAGGAGTTTTTGAACATTCACAATTATGATTTAGCGATCCTCACTGTGATAACACAATGATGTTAAATATAATCTTCACATTTATGAATTATTACAGTGATTATTATTAAAATATTACACGCTTATGATTTTTAAACTATTTATAATTAAAAAAATTGATTCGAAATATAATTAATGTAAAATGTATTAGGTAAAAAATAACTGTTATTATGGTAAATAATTATAAATATATTATTATAATAATAGGACTTATAATTGTGGTATACTATGGTAACAATTAGTCTTTAAATAAAGCATTCTTATTTTTAAATGGTAAATCAGCCGAACGTTTATACAAAGTATAACTTCGAAATCAAATTTATTTCTTTTCATTAAAATTGATCACAGTAACGAATTTTTTCAAATTTACGTAAAATGTATTTATTATGTCATTTGAACGAAAATTTTATTATTAATGCAATATTACAAAAACTTCAAATATATTATTGAAACAAATATATCGCATATTTACTTTAATATTCTCAATATTGCCTTTATTTTTAATATTAAATAAAATATACATAAATATTTGTGTAAATATTAGTACATTATTTATATTGATATGACGTTATATACGTACCAACATTCTGTAATATTTAAATTCACATTCACATAATTTGTAAAAAAATTTACTGAAGTAATATTGAAAGTATTTTTAGTGAATATGCAGTCAATATTTATTTATTTGTAGAGTCAATGTCGCAGTAAATATATATGTAAATCCAAATCGAACTTCGGTGTCACTGCCTACTTTAAATAATCGATGATATTAATATGTACTAAACTTTTTCCCTGTTGAACTTATTTATTACACAATTAACACGTTCGCGGATGCGAATGCTATAGCATTCATTTTCATGGTGGTGCAAAATGACGTGAATGTTATAGCGTCTATATTTCGTAAAGTTCTGAGGGAGCTAACAATCATTGTACATTTTTTTGGCTGAGAATTTATATTACTTTCAACTATTCCCATTGTAAATGCTTTACATGTTTCAGTTTGACATTTGAGATCAAAGCGAAAACATCAGTTTTTTCAATTATCGTATTATCGTAAATAATTGCTTATCTATTTTTATATCTTCTTGAAATTTTTAGCGTCCGCGAACGTGTTAAACACGAAAACAGCAAAAGCTTAAGACGAAAGCAAAAATAACACCTTTTTTGAAAACATTTTTTTATACTGATGTTTTAACTGAGTTTTTATTTCAACCTAATCTATTTAATTTATGGATCTGATGATTACTACTTAAACTTAAAACATTTAATAATCAAATTAACGAAACATAAATAATAATTTGATTTGAGACTTTATTTTAATCCAAAAATGAACAACCTTTTTCAACAAATGATCTATTCAAAACCCGAATTTTTTTAGCGAGCCAAAAAATATAATAAGTGTACAAAATTAATAATCTATTCATTAATAAGCATTGGTTACAAAAATAGTAAATGTGAAAAAAATAGATTACATACAAAAAAATAAAAAAAAATGAAAAACCAATATGTATATTTAAGATTTTAACATGAAATTCGGCGTGTTTGAATAAGTTGCATTAATTTGGTAAAATTTAATATATCTGTAATATAAATAAATGCTTAACGGGCCGCAATAACTTATTTAGTAGGCCATGTGCAGTCCGGGGGCCACATGTTTCACATCCCTGTCTTAATGTAATAAATTGATGTATAAATTTTTCGATTAATTGAAGTTAACCGGGCTGCAAAAAATTCAAAGAATTACGTTACACTTTAATAAATACGACAATTACGAATGAAACTAAATTTAATATTTATAGACAGTTTGTATTGAAAAAAATGATACATTGGGTGGTACGTGTCTCAATGTTGGTTGCATACCATCGAAATCATTACTGAACAATTCACACTATTATCACATGATACACAGTGGTGAAATGAAAAAGCGCGGCATTGACGGTATATCGAAACAAATCACACAATTTGAGCTTACTGATGATGACGCTTTTTACAGTTGGCGAATTTCGACTTGACTTGGATGCGTTAATGGCTGCCAAAGTTAACTCAGTAAAGTCACTAACAAATGGTATAAGTCAACTATTCAAAAAGAACAAAGTTTTACACATTAGTGGCCATGGTACAATACAAACTCCAAATCAGGTTATGGCTACACGGCCGGATGGTAGTACTGATATTATTAACACCAAATATATTTTAATTGCAACCGGTTCAGAAGTAACTCCGTTTCCTGGCGTAGAAGTAATTTGATTTTACTAGTAATGATGCATCAATATTAAGTCTTGTTACTTTGTTTATTATCTTCTCCAGTAAAATTTAATGTTCCATATTTTTTAGTGACGACAACGCAAATTGTGTAATATATATCGTAATTATATAATAGCCACCTTTTTTGGCGAGCAAGCTGTTTACGTTCTTGGTTAATCCGAGTTACAACTCAGGTTGCAACCAATGTTGGCTAAAATGCGATTACGACCAAGTTAAATTTTCATTTTCTTTTTTAAATATTTGAATTTTAAAAACAGAGCAAAAAAGTCTGTGTTCTGCTCGCTTTTTAAAAAAATGCTTGAAATTGTGATTTTAAGCTTATTTTAGGTTATTTTTCTGTAATTAAATCAGAACAAAGAATAACTTACGAGAGCAGTGAGTCGCTCACGTTAAATATTTTTAAAAAACCGTTACAAACATTGTGTTTAGCCTTTTATAACACAGATAAAAAAGTGGTTACGAAAGGTTACAGTCAAGTTCGCCAAAATACAAAAAGTCGCAACCAAAGTTAACCAGGTTACTTGCCAAAAAAGCCTTGATATCATAGTAAAATGTTTAGCTCTTACACACTTGTTTCTTATTACAATATTATAAAAATTATATCATAATTTTTCTTAGAAAGTTACGTTATTATAATGACTACAAATTTACAACATTTGTTTTCTTATAGTAATGCCTGCGCGTAATTCTTTAGGCATCAATTTCGCTATATAATTAAAAATATAGATATAACATGGCCAAGTGGGATTAAAACTGGTTTGAACATAATAAAGATTTTTAATCTGTACTAATACATACTACTATTTGGAAATCATGCCACTCAGAATTCCTTTGTTAGCTACATTTAATATGAAAACTCTTAAATTTGGCTTCAGAAAATGATATTAAAAGCTTTTTTAATCACTGACCCTTATCAAATAAGATTGAAATAAAAGGGTAAATTCAGGCTTAATCAGTTTAAATTACTGTAATATTTTTTCGAAAATCAAAGGCAGAAATACTGGACGCGAATTTCGCATCCTTATGCCGTCACATAAGGAAGCATCATTTTAAATAGTTTTACAGCAACAAGTTAAAAACGTAAATATCTTTTGGTTTAGATTGACGAAGAACGAATCGTATCCTCAACTGGAGCATTATCGTTGAAACAAGTGCCAGAGAAAATGGTTATAATTGGTGCAGGAGTCATAGGCTTAGAACTAGGGTCGGTTTGGAGTCGGCTCGGTGCTCAGGTGACAGCTGTTGAATTTTTACCCTCCATTGGCGGCGCGGGTATTGACGGAGATGTTGCGAATTCCTTCCAGAAAATCCTTAAAAAGCAAGGTTTCGAATTTCGTCTCGGTAGAAAGGTAACTGGCGCTCGAGTAACTGATAGTGGTGAAGTGGCCGTCGAAACATCAGATGTAAAAAAAAGTACTGACACGGAAACGCTACTTTGCAACGTATTGCTGGTATGTGTCGGTCGACGGCCTTACACTGATAATTTAGGTTGGTTACTAAAACAATAACGTGTTCTGTTTAATCACAATATAAGTTGCACAATATTATATTATATAGTATGTGTATTGGATGTCTTTAGTAGTTTTTCTAACAAATGTTGTAGTCATATTAATGCCCTGCGAATCACAAATGTTTTATGACAATGTTAAAATTCGATGTTGTTTTCGTTTTTAATGCTTTACAAAAATCATTTAAAACAATTATTAATTTCCTAATTAATAAAATCATGAAAGACATAGTTATAAAAAGGATTGAAAACATTATTATAATTTCGTCAAAATTGGTACTGAATATATGCATATCTTTATATCCTTACGCTTAATTAATATTTATTTATTTACGTTAAGGCAATGTTTCCCAAACTTTTTTGTGTCATGCCCCACCTTTAACATTTCTAGAATTTTTATGCCCCTCTCCCATACTAGCAAACCCCTCGAAATATCCCAACAAAGTTTACTTGACGGCTTTAATCTCTCAGTTGATATTTTAGTAACGTAAAACGAAATTATGTTAATAATTATTTACAGCGTTTTTTTAAAAAGTATTTTTTTTTGTTAAATCTGGTACCGATAAAAAATGGTTAAAATCGGTCGAGTTAATTTTCGAATTGCCCTCTTTAACTATCAAATTTCCCCCTTGTGAGGCATAGGCCCTACGTTGGGAATCACTGCGTTAAGGTGTTAAACAAATCAATGAAGACTTTTCATTTCACGTGCTATAATAACATTTATTAATATAATTCTTATCACAGCAATTGTTTAACAGTTTGAAAATTTTTTTGATAAAATTATTCTTCAGTTGTAAACAGTTACTAAAAATAATTTTTACTTTGCGTAACTCTAAGTCAAAATACTGTTGTAAATACGTCATAGCAATATTAATATGAAGGAATTTATCGAAAATTTTACATTTTAGGTCTAGAAACGGTTGGAATTGAACGTGATGATCGTGGCCGCGTACCAGTCAACAAGCAGTTTCAAACTGTGATACCGAACATTTACGCAATCGGTGATTGTATTCATGGGCCAATGTTGGCACATAAGGCTGAAGATGAAGGCATAATTTGTGTAGAAGGTATCAACGGTGGCCCTGTTCATATTGATTACAACTGTGTTCCTTCTGTCATTTATACTCATCCGGAAGTCGCTTGGGTTGGCAAATCAGAAGAGATGTTAAAAAATGAAGGTATTGACTATAAAGTGGGCCGTTTTCCGTTCATGGCCAATTCGCGGGCTAAAACCAATGACGATGTTGACGGATTTGTTAAGGTATTAGGAGATCGCACCACCGATCGCATTTTAGGCACACATATTATTGGACCCACCGCCGGCGAGCTTATTAACGAAGCTACACTAGCTATGGAATATGGTGCTTCGTGCGAAGACATTGCGCGAGTTTGTCACGCACATCCGGTAAGCTCTAATTATATTAAATTTTCATTTCTTTCTTCGATTAAAATAGATAAAACAATTAATAGTACTTGTTAACAAGTACCTTTCACAAGTTCTTGAATATTTTTCAACTGTTAAAAAACATATATAAACTTTGAGGTATTTTTGTTTGCTTGACACGTTTAGGAAACTATTCAAATTAAGACTACTTAACATTTAGCTATCCGTGCAATTCTATACTAAAAGTAGTGATTAGTAAATTGATTTACTTAGATAGTCTTATTTATTTGTAATAGAAAACTAAGAAACATTAAATATTCTTGTTTCTTAATTTTTATTTTATTAAATTCTTCATTTAAAACCCATATATATATATGCTGTTATTGTTAACATTTAACAACATATAATTCTACAGATCACAGGATTAAATAAACAAATGTGTTCGCATTACGGCAGTTAAATGGTTCTGTATTTTTTGACTAGTAAGGAAACGTTCTCAACTTTTAAGGCGTTTCTTTTACAGACCAAAACATATTAATTAATTTTCATAAATTTGTATTTTAGCGTACAAAAGTATATAAATATTAAAATTGTGTACGTGATTTTTTCAAACCATGTTTTCACTAGTTTGTTTTGAGTTCTAAAGGATTCGACTTCCATTTTGAAAAACGCTCACCACAGATATCCAATAATGGATCACGATTATGTAGAAAACGTTTGTGAATCGAGTGCTTTCATTAATAATGACATTACTAATGATGCCGCGATTAGTGATTGAAATTCATTGTCTAGGTGATAATCAATTAAAAAACGAGTAAAAAAAGTTGAGTATGTTTAAAAATAGAAAGAAAAAAATTGACAAATTTGTTTAAAAGTTGCAAAAAAGTTGAATTTTGTATTTTTGTGCGAGTGACATATCTTAAAATTTTTTAGTCAACAAAAAAACGCCTTTAAATTTAAATTTTGATCAAACTAAACTTACGAAAATATTGCAACTTTTTTAGTGCCGGATGCGATGTCGGATTTTGCTATGATGGCGAAAAATGCCAAAGGCCTTATATCGATTCACAGTTTTTGCTTTCTTTGTGATATTTATACCTTTATTATTTATAATATTTCAAAAAATATAGAAAAACTAGTGATATTCTTTTTTGTTTCTTTCGTTTTTAACACATTGCTTTTTGGATTACATAAATACTGTTATGTTTAATTATTATTCTAGTAAAACCGTAAACTTCATCCGGTTATTCTCGCAAAGGCCATCTTTTTTGCCTGATATTAAAAGGGTTAAAAAATATATTTATTAAAAAATTGTTAGTCTTTGAGTTTTGTATTCTAGAACATATCGAAGAGAGTTTCTTTTGTACATAATTTGCTAATAAAATTATTATTTTCAAACAGACATGTGCAGAAGCTTTAAGAGAGGCAAATTTAGCTGCCTATTTTGGAAAATCTATCAATTTTTAGATTATATTCTAATACGGATCTTGTTTAATTTTCTAAAGTTATGTTTCTAACAAAGTATTGTTAGTGTAAACTTTTTTAAACATTTTATTGCAAATCGATTGAATATCAAATAAAAATTTTACATTGTTTAACATCGTTATCTATGATTTTGATTCCTCCAAATATTTTGCACCCATTCAACAATAAAATTTACATTTTCGCATAGTTCATCTAAATTTACATTCGACCGCACGAACACAATATCCTCTTTATATGATTCAGTTGCTTCTTCGACACTATTTTGAAAGATTTCACACATAATATTATCTTCCAGTTTCTTTCCATCGTAGCCGCTATATTTTCATTTTTAATGAGTAAGAAAAATTAGCTTTTTTATTATTTAAAAAGTAACATTGAAACAAACATTTCAGTGAAACAAACATTTTAAATATTTTGATAAAGCATGCATATTAGTTAACTATTTATACATAGGTGTATCTGTGTGCTTGTCAAATGTCACCGCAACAAAATTCGCATACCATATGTTTAATTAGTTACATTCCAAATGTAATGTAAAAATTGCGTTTGCAAAATTATTTGTATATTCGTATTAGTGAGTTTCCCAATTATATTCCTGATTTTTGGTAATAATTAAAGCTAAATAAACCTGCGTTTACTCTTAAATGAGACGAGATTGTGAAAAGCGTTTAATATTGCTAACGTCTGAAAACCAAAAGCAAGAGAATTCATTTTAGCGATAAAGAAATAAAAAACTTTAGTAATGCAAATTTCGTTCCTATTTAATATGATGATATACTCTATAGCACGGGTGAGTAAGATGTCGACCACAAAGACTTTAAAAATAGCCCGTAAGGATAAAATTAAAAAAATTACTTATTAAATTTTGTATTTGAAAATGTAAATATACTTGAAAATAAAAAACACTCAAGTACAATTCTAATTAATCCTCAATTTTTAAACTAGATAACGGTTCTAACGTGTTCATAGTCGCCCGCGAACTATATTTAATAAAATAAGTCGCCATTGAGTAAAAATTTGGCCACACTTGCTGTATAGTTTTCTTTTATAGTTTTTAGTTTCAATGTCTTGATTTGATTCTATTTTACCGTGCTTTAAGTCGATCATGGATTTCAGTTGTGTTAGCTGTTAATACGAACACTGCATCTAGCCAACGCTCAGGAAATAATTCTGAAGAATGGTAGTCAAGAATAAATCCACTCTTTTTTGCTAATTTCATCTCAAGTAAATCTAAAAGCTGTATAAACGAAACATCTAAATAAAATACTAACAATATTCGAATGCTGTTTTATTGTTCATGCAAGATTTGCTTGGACATTTTTTATAAAGTTTTACAAAAGCATACGAATTTGTGTAGGAAATAACCTTATCTTCATCTAAAATTGGACAATTGTAGACCTCATCAAATTCCTTAGTACAATCATTCTCTACGGCGAACTTCGAAACATCGATCCATTCCAAGTCTAATAGTTTCGTAAGCTCTTTACACAAAGTACTCTTCCCAACTCCCGGTGTTCCTGTTAATATTGATATCTATTATATAAACTGCTATATAATAAAAATTAATTATACCTGTAATTAAGATATTTGGTAAAACTTTCATCGCACGTGCCAATTATGAACAGAACTTTGCGTTCTGTAACTTATATCAATGCCACAGAGTAAAAATAAATCCAGAGTTGCCATTTAATCACTTAAAGCATAGGCATACAACATAATATAAAAGGAATATATATATTTATTTTACAATTTTAGATAATATATAATTATATTAAAATAAAAAAGAGAAATATTGATTGATATTGCTTAGCAAATTCTATTATAAACGCTAAAATAACATTTTTCTTTCTCATCACTGTATATATACTTACACTTTACATGTTCATATATTCAGGTACGGATAAATCCATAAAATTTCATTAAAAATTGGAAATATGACATTGGCCTTTCAAACATCGTTTTTTTTTTTAAAGAAAAAAGAAAATCGCAGCAGTTTAAACATGTTTCTTGCGAGCTTGTGCACTAAGGAAATCTCGCTTTCGACAATCGGGGCAGAACCATTGTCCCTTCGGCGGTACCATTATGCCAACGCATTCGAAATGGAACCATTCGATCTGACAATTCTTCGAATCGCACGCAATCATTTCAGACACTTCATCGTACGGACACCGACAATAGCAATACAAGTTCTTTTCAGGGATGACGTTTGCGTCATCTGTCACTGCAGGCGCCATACTGAATGCAGTTGGACGATTAGTAATCGGAGGGCGATTAGTAACTGGACCATGGAACAAATTTTCGTTTCTGCTTAATGACCGCGACGAACTAGAAGCGGCAACGGAATGTCCGCTGGCAGAAAATAGATCGTCCATCTCCAGTTTGCCAATACTATCAGTTTCCTCGGAGTCGCGTTCACTGCCACCACTTAATGATATAAAATTAGCGGAACGGTTTCGGAAACTCTGCTGCTGCTGTTGCTGGTCAACATGATTGAGCGTCGCTTTAGACGTCGTCACTGACGACGATGAGGACAAATTCAACTGGAATTTAGAGTAGCCAACGTCCGAAGTTAAAGCCGTTGGTCGGGACACAGGAGTATGTGCATAAGATCTGACAGGCTTCGAATTACTGGTGACCACTTGTCGATTTTTGATTGTAAGCGTCGGTAAGGCCTTATGTGTATGTCGTGGCCGAACTGGAGTGCTCGTAATACGTGAATTTGGAGACGGCAAATCAGACTTACGCCATTTCAATAATGGTGCTGTCTGAACATTGGCAGCAGCATGTTCTTCGTCACTAGAATAACCGTAAAATCGGTTTGGTATTCTTTTTCGTTTCGACATCCGTACACTACTATTCTCGGATAAGTCACCAGCTTCTTCGCTGCCGCAGCCGTCACCCATAATGTTTGACGCGCATGTCGAATTAAAGGCCATATCCGGACCGTTACTAAACCCACTCACTGATCGGGTTCCAGAGTTCGGGTGGCAATTGTCGACGCGACGTTCGACATTTTCATACGTCCAAATACGATGCCGCGTTCGTCGTTTGTGACGTCGTTTTTCTACCGAGTAGTCACTTGTCAGTGCGTCGCTATTGAAAAAGTCAAGCGGTCCGTCTGTAAAATTCGATGGCAGCAACGGTCGATTTCGTTCTCGTTCTCGCTCCCGTTCCCGCTCCCGATCACGATTACGCTTCTTCTGCTTCTTTTTCTTCTTACTGTGTCTCTGATGATGTGATTCCTGTTCTCGTTCTCGATCTGATTCCGCACCAACTTCAGTATTAGCTCCTGCCTTCTGGCGTCGTTCCTCAAGAAATTTATTACCAACGGTAGCTGGTTGCTTATCATAAAACTCTTCATTGTCACTCTCAGATTGATCAGTTTCCAAATCAGTTTCTAGAATCAGATACTCGGCCGGTAACTCAACCTTCTTTTCGTCTGGCTTAGTAGCCGTGTCTTTTCTGGCCGTATCACCATTCTTTTTCTTTCGTACCGTTTTTGCGGATCGCGTACCAGTTGTTGGTTCTTTTTCCGATTCGCTGGATGAACTACTAGAGTCGGAAGATGTGCCGTTGGATGACGAAGAAGATGACGACGATAATGAGCCACTAGACGAAGAGCAGCTACAATTGGACGAATGGCTACAGCCGTCCGAGTCCGAACTGCTTGAATCGCTGTTCGATGACGACGATGACCGCGATCCACTTTTTGTGCCCCGTCTGCGCTTTTTTTGCGCAATTTCTAGGCTGCCGTTAACCACACTCGAAAAATAATCATGGTCCAACAAGAAGATTCGCAATATTTCCTTACTGCTAAGGCCACAACTTTTCTTCGTCGTCGAAGTTGTTTCGTTTCGATCCAAAATCGCTTGATATGACTTGAAATTGTCCCAAACATTCTCCACTACCGATATCTCTTCTTTTTCATTTGACCACGAAGCTGTTACTGCTTTATTAACATCCTCCTTTTCAACATTTTTTAACTCTTTTGTTTCATCATCATTTTCCTAAAAATAAACAAAAACAAATACTGAGGTTACTTTTGGAGACATCATAATGATCAAACATTTATAAGCAATAAATAATCAGCAATCAAATAATCTTTACTTATATAAATTAATTTCTAAGGTTGTATTAATAGAATTTGAAATTTAAAAATTACTTATTTCAGCTTTAAAATAAAAATAATAAAACCGTTAATTTGTAATTGTGTAAACTCTAAGCATGATCGATTTATGGAAATATTCATAAATATTTCTACTAGAATATAGGAATGATAACTAGACGAGTAAAATGGTCAGAAAAAAGCCACAATAGTTTGAAAATGGATCATAAATAGAGCTTTAAATCTTTCATTTTAATTTCATAGATTTTATTAACAAAAAGTTATTTAACTATAAATGTTTTTATCTAATTAAGAGCTTTCTAATTTTTCAGCTATCAGAATAATACAAAAAAAAAATGTGATTGAAAAATCACTTAATACGAGGGATCAAAATTAAGCATTACTATAAACATTAATAAAACATTTTATAAACATTTAGCTGTAAGAAAATATTTGTTCGCATTGGATCTTACATAATCTAATGAATACTTTAAAAACATTGAACTGATTTTCGACAATAAAATACTCTTTTTTTAATTATCACATCCGTAACGAAATCGTGTAATTCGAAAATCGTGCAAATAGAGTGGCTGGTATATTTAGCAAAAAATAGATAATAATTTCATTTTTTAAATAATGTTTTTAATAATATATAAAAGTTTTTATAAAACTTTTCATAAATAAGCGTTAAAAACGATTTTGTATAACAGCATATTATAGGTGCGTTCGAAAACTCAACAATAGTTAACTATTTTCGTAAATATTTTTTCAAAATGTTGATCAAACTGTTTAGAAATACTAAATCTACGTCTTATATTCGATTTAATTAATCATTTTTCAAAAAATAAGCTTAAAATTGTTTCTTGTCGAGATAAAAGCTTTAATTAAAAAGCTCATAATTAAAGAATATTTAAATTTTAAATTTTATAAGTTGAATTTTATGATAACCAAATGTTGAAAAATATTTTACTAAAATAGTTAACGTTTCGAACACACCCTATATATTAAAACACAATTAAAGTAGTAACAAAGTTAATTCTTACAGTTTTATTCTCTGATTCCTTCGTGATTAATGTTGACTTTGTATGAGAATCACTATTTATAGTTTCAATCATATCGTCTTTAAAACTGTTAGCTACATTTGTTATTTCCTTAACATTTCCTTCTTTATCTTCAATTTCAGGTTTGTCAGGACTTAAAACAGTAACACCTTCATCTTCAGAATCCGAATCGCTTTCGGATAAATTTAGCGCCGGCAAATGCTCATATACACTCTTTTCGGCTAATTCTCTTAGCTTTCTCGCTTGCTTCCGACGCATTTTTTTCGTTAAGACTGCTTGTGTCGTACCACTCGATACACCATTACTTACGTGACCACCATTAGTAGGAACATGACCTTTTTCATTTGAATTTTCTAACTTTATCGAATCATTCTATATATAAAAAAAAAAGAAATTACAACCAAACTATTAACAAAAAAATTAAACTATGATTTCCTTAAAAGTTTTCTAAAAATATGAACAATCTAGATAATTTTTTACACTTAAACGTCTTGTTTAGTTTTAAAAAACGCATTTGTATGAAAATCACAATTAAAGCATAAAATATATCAAAGACTTTTAGTCTTTTTTGAACTAACTTTTGAATCAAACTTTTATAGACTTAATTAAAAGGTTATCTTTAAAAACTATAAAAATTTATTAGTTTATCTGTATAGTTCATATACTCATAATAAAAACAAAAAGAGTATAAAAACCTTAACGTCATGACTATCCGATTTCTTAGCACTAGGATTCATATGTTCTTCCAAATGTTTCTGTAACAATTTTCGAGATACGAATTTCCGATCGCATTTAACAACTGGTTTTGAATTAGATTCAGACACCAAATTTAAGTTTCCGTCACTAAGT
>AGDA01057912.1:0-12630 GCA_000281935.1 Mengenilla moldrzyki | reverse complement strand
GGGCCCTATTTTGTTTTTTGTAGTTTAATATTGCAATCAATAAATATACAATTGCAAACTGTGCTTGAATAAAATTAATAATTTTCTGTTCCTTAATTTAAAAAGCACAGATATGGAGAGCGTAGGCAGTCATTGTTAGTGAAAACAGGAGCCACGCCTACTGATATCATCACTCAAGAAGAAAGTGCGCTTGCACTTTTGACTGCCACTTATGCCCAATTGAAGAAACGGTTCCAACAATTTCTCATACCGATCACAATTTGGATTGGGATTGAACAAGCGTTCATAGGGGCGGAGTTTACACAAGCGTTCGTTTCGTGCAGCCTTGGAATTCCCTTAGTCGGTTATGTCATGATGTGCTTTGGAATAGTAAACGCTGCATGTAGTGTGCTGTTTGGGTCCATAATGAAATACATAGGCCGCGCTCCAATTATTTTATTTGGAGCTATAGTTCATGGAAGTCTATTAGTCACTTTGTTAGCATGGGAACCAGAATCGGAAGATAAAGTACCATTTTTTCTGATAAGTGGTTTGTGGGGTGTGGGAGATTCAGTATGGCAGACACAGTTAAATGGTCTATACGGAACCTTATTTAGGCGCAACAAGGAAGCTGCCTTTTCGAATTATCGCCTTTGGGAGAGTTTAGGATTTGTGATTGGTTACTCTTACAGTCGCTATTTCTGTATCAGTACAAAATTATACATTATGTTGGTGGTGTTAACGATGGGCGTGGTCGGTTACGTGATTGTAGAACTATCACATTTTGTAAAAGTGCATCGGCGCTGCAGTATTGACAGCACGCACGCTACTAATGATACCGGTCTGACAGCAGTCGTAGACCAAACTGTTCAAAATGGTGATAAGTCATCTACAACACGGACTAGCCTATCACCAGTGCTTAGCGTTTCTGAGCAAGAGCTGTACGATGAAACAGATGATATTGATAATGAACTGGTTATTGTGACATCGATGTAATATTGCTAATATATAGGAGGCTGTGATGTGATCGTGTACGAAGATTAAATTTATTTATTTTCGATTTGATTTATTCTTTTTACAAAATTAGCTAAATTTTATTTAACAACGTTTTTTCTTTTTTATTCTGTACGCATATTTTTATTTCGACTGTAGAGAAGAAAATATTAATTGTTGAGCAAAGTTTTGTAAATGTAGTTACGGATCAAGGCTAAAACGAGCCCTAGGCAACAATATACTTTCGAGTCTAGTCTTCAGTAATGACACATACTTGCGTTTGATGGTTTAGCTTTAAAATATATAGCATGTAGTTTTATTTAATTATCGAATTCTGAGAAAAAAAAAGAAATAAAAATATTCATGTACAAAAATTAAGGAGCACACTTAGTGTAACAGTTTAAAAAGGAGCGATTTTGAGATTTTTTTTTTAAACAACCACACTATCAATTGTTTTAAATTTTTGAGCGTATATTTATATATATTTTAAGAATAGGATGAAATTTCTAAAGAAATACATTAAGTATTTTTCGAATTACACGCATTTCCTGATTTGCTGCAGTGATTACACGGAGACAAATGATCCGATCACCATCAAACTTGTTTTGCATGTTCCATATACAGTTTTCCATTAAAATGATCTACAAGTTTTTTGATCTGATCAAAAATTGAATTACTACAGTCCAAAAGGGTTAAAATTTCAAGTAAAATTCAACATACAGTGGAGTTTTATACATATTTAATTTATTTTTGACAGTGTTGTACAACTTTTGACCATGATATCACAGTGAGGATAAATAATTGGCAAAAGTTGCTCAATTGATCACGAACTGACGTATCTATCTGAAGTAGTCTGTGAACATTACTTTACTGTAATATTAAAAAATGAATGCAATCAACAATAACATAAAAATTTATTTCATATTTATACACCTGTACAAAATTGATAGCCATTACTGCGAGTTACGAGACGGCTATTTCATCTCACAAAAATGCATATTTTAAAGTTTTCAATGAACATTAAAAAATTAAACAATTTCAATGTTTGAATAACTCGTACTGAAATTAATCAAAAACTCTATATTTTGAATCTATGATCATAAACTCAATTACCTTTTAACTAAATCCAAACGATAGCCAAAAGCTTTTTTAAAATTCTAGATAATATAGCAGAATTTCAAACTTGCTTTTCTAATAACGTTTTAAAAATTTGTTCAACAGTCGCCATATCTGCACACTGGTTTGTTTCTTGTGCAACTTTGCCCAAAAATGCTCGAATAACAGTTTTTTTGCCACCCAAATAGACGCTCACTAAGTTTGAATTTTCATTAAGTATTCGTTGACAAATTTCTTCTAGCCGCAACCGATCGGTGATTTTATACCAATTGTTTTGCTCAATGAGCTAAAATATTAAAAAAAAGTTATGCATTTTTAAAAATGTATAAAGAATATTATCCAGTAAATCAGAAAGCAAAAACATATAATTTTTATAATAGATCGAATAAGCACTAATATAATTTTTAACGAGGTACGAAGTGGTTATTGTACTTCTAGTAAGCTAGTGGTTCAATCGAAGTTTCGCGTATTTGATAAATCAAGCAACAGCCTGATTGTTTCCCTTGACAATGACCCACCAATGATCTTTCGATCAGAGGTTGATTATTTTCAAAGATTTCAGTGCAACTGTTCAAATAGTTTCAAAACACCACTTCTATAACCCCGCACATATCAATTTAGCCACAGATCTGTCCAGTCAAAGTACAGGATTTCATAAGTTCCACGAAGTGTGGATAAGACTTAATCAGATGCTGCTTTTCTTTTGAAGAAGAATACTTAGAGCAAGGGTGGCTAACCGGTCAGTCGCGACCCATTTTTCAAATAAAAAGTCGATCTTACGCACATAAAAGTTGGCCACTCCTGATATATACTATCACAGCTTAATCAAACACTGCATAGAAATAAGTTTATAAGCATTTGAGCAATAATTATTATTAAAAATCTATAGCTACAAGAATAGAACTAAATCAATTATAAAAAAATTACTAATATAAACAATATTTGACCTCAAAAATTCGAAATGGTTTTTTAACAATGAATTTTGATTGAAATAACAATCAAAATTTTGTTTTTAAAAATCAAAATATAATATTCACTTTTTGACAATCTACTTGTTTAGTGCGATGAAGATTTTCGAGATAGTTTTAGATTTCATGGGCTTATAACAATTTTTATACACCAGTTACCTAAAACGTGCCTTAGTCTAAGAGCAGAAGTCAATTTTTCTCTTCCAAGAATTTGTTCAAAATTTCAAATAAATTTTGGAGTAATTAAATATATACTTAACCGATAAACATCAGATTAATATCAATTTAAATAAAATGGAGGTAATTTAAACAATCAAAGCTCCATATAAAAGAAACTTTTCAGGAAACTTTCATGGAAAGGAAACAATGCTTTTCTATGTTCAGTGCAGGAAAGTCGTAAATGGAAAAATTAAAGGGGAAAAATTAGACGTAGAAATAGCGGTAAAACGAGTAGATGATATTGAGGATGATAACGAGAAGAAACTTCAAGCCCCAACATCTAGGCCTCTTCTTTCTTGCGGTCACCTTTTACGATAAGAGAACCTTTTAAAAGTATTCTATTGTCAGAAGTGTTATGATTCGCTTCGACATCGGATACTGGACGTCGCACGTGATTATTTTTAAATGAATGATTTTTTTACGACAAAATATGATTTTTGTTTTTCACAATAAAATAACTTTTTATTTGGCGGCTCAGATAACAATTAAAGTTTAAACTAAACTAAAATAGTGAACGGAAACACACCAAAATTGATAAAGAAAACGAGAACAACACAAAACCTTATCAAGGGGAAATAATTCACCCTTGATTGCCAGCGCGTTCTTCGCGTACATAACAGAAGAAAAGCAGCAAATTCTCAATTATTATTACATGATGTGGAATTGATGAGACCTACAGCTAGGTTGTTGATTGTAGTTTTGCAAAAGCAATGATCGAAGAATGTTTGGGCAACTGTTCTTAAACTTGTAAACGATCATTCCGAAACGGGAAGATCTCGGGTGAGCTACTGCCAAGGAACACAACTGAATTTTAAACTGGATTTGTTAAATACATGCAACTGCTCCATTTAACCATCGGCTTGCTAAAAGTACAATAAGCTGCAGTGCTAGGGTGCCTACCCCGTCTAGCAGGCATGGTTCATTATTTTATTTTATTATTTATGGCTACAAATGGAAAATAAGTACGTACTTGTTTTGGAGTTAATGATTCCTCACATGTGCACACAACACCCAAAACTTTTTTTGCAATTGTCAAATTGATTTTATTGCTTTGCACCATATCAATAATTTCACGTATTTGATTACAATTCGTTTCTGAGCTTAAATCAAAATTAGCATGCTTATTTAAAACACTTAGTACTTCATTGATGAAAAATTTCGCCACCAATTTAGAGTCAATCTGTTTTTTTTCACTATTATCTTGAATAATTTTCCAAAACATTTCCAGTAATAATGGATTATTCTGTATTTATTAAAAATAAAATTAGTAATTTTATTCTGTTAAATAAGCCTTAAAAACGATTTTAAATATTTCCATGCTCTAAACTAAATATGTTTACAGCCTACTGTCTATTGATCGCATACAAGGGTTTAAAAAACATTTTATTTGTCTGTATTATTTTAAAGAATTAAAAAAATCGACTAAATTAACCGTTAATATTAAAAAAAAATCAAGTAAAATACAACAAAAGTATAAAATTAGCTGTAACATAAAAAAATTTAAACGTTGTGCGATTATATTTTGAAGTTAAGGAGCATTAATGGTTTAACGAAAAAATTTTTTTTCGAATGTTTCGTTCACAATTATACCGATAAATGAAAAAAGCCTTTTTTAACTCAATTTTCCAAGTCCAAAAAAATACGCGCACACTAAAAAAAAACATACCGAGAAGCCACAATGGTGCCAAAAGTTTAAAAACACACTATTTTTACAACGATAACACAGAACAACTTTAACTATTTGTTTGTAAGCGCGGCCTGACACGCGTTTAGTCATATGAGAAAAAAATGCAATCACTTGTAGGCCAAAAATATTTTACAGCATGTGAAAATATTGAGTAGGCACAAAGTTATTAAACTTTGAAGAAAATAACAAAAAATAAAGTTTTTCTAAATAATTCCTAAACAACACGGCAATAGAAAAGCTGAAAACGTTTTTTTATCATAAGGTCCTCTACAAAACCGCATACGTATTTTCGAAAAACGTTTTCAAGGGCCGATCAGCATAAGAAAATCGGCAGAAGCCTTTACAAAATTTGATGATTCTCTTCTAATTTTAAATTTAAAAATTAAGTAGTTTCTTAGAATACAAAATCCTAAAATTGTCTCAGAAATTCAAAAATTCAAAATTAAAGAGCAAAACAGGAAAAGCGCAAATAAAATTAACTTACAACTAATACGGCAGCGTGTTGACTTTTAAGACCATGGTCATTAATCAATTTTAAAGTTATTTGTTGGGGCAAAAGTGGCATTAACTCGGCCACGCTCTTAACAAATTTCTCGTTCAATAACAAAACCGGTAAATTAAACTCAGGATAAAAACGATAATCCTGTAAAACCTCTTTATCGCGCATGGAAACAGTACAATTTCTTTCTGCATCCCAAGCACGTGTTTCGTTCACGACACGCCTTCCAGCATTCAAAAGCACCATTTGACGTTTGGTCTCGTACTGAACAGCATCTGCTGCAGCATGAATCGAATAAATATTTTTTAATTCGGTTCTAGTGCCACTAAGTCTTGAATTTCCAGGGGCATATAAGGACACATTAGCGTCCACACGCAAAGCGCCCTCTTCCATTTTGCAAGTACAAGTACGAAGATAACGAAGAGTCAAGATCAGTTGCTTCAAAAGCTCGACCATTTCTGCGACCGTATCCAAATCCGGTTCAAAAACTAATTCAATAAGCGGCACGCCAGCACGATTCAAGTCGATTAAGCTGCAAATCTCGTGCCTTTGTCTCTCAATTTTATGTAGACTCCGCCCACTGTCCTGCTCCAATTGAATTTGTTTAAGGCGTACTTTTTTGCCGCTTTTTAGTTCTATATAGCCCCCAGTTGCAATCGGTAGTCGTTGCTGTGTTATTTGGTACCCAGCCTAAAATAATTACTTTTCAAACACATATTCTTCTATGTTCATAACAAAATCAAATGTTTTCACTCCAAACAAATATGTATAAGCATTTGTTTAATTCAAGAACATCACTGGTCCACATCAATACACAGGAAGAATTATTTTTACGTCAATTCATCAAAACATTTACATAAAAAAGCAAAGGTACTTATGGCCAGTTTTTATGTAACCATGAACTATACCTTCCGCACATTAATCCTCACAGTGATATCACATTGTAAAAATTAGTCAAAAATCACCTTACATGCTAACCCCACTGTGATATTACTGTAAGATCACAGCGATTATCATACAGTGATTTCTAACATAAATCGAAAGCTGGTTCGACAAATGTACATTTTGCGGTGCAAGGGTAGTTCCTTTAAAAATCAAAGTATACCACAAAAGTAAAACAAATACCAAACATCGAATAGTCTGACTTAATGCTACAGGGTAGAAAATGGGGTTGAAAATAAACCTTGCACGCTAATGTACATAACCGAGTCCAAGAATAATTTTTGCAAAGATCGAAAAAATTGAAAAAGCTAAAATAAAAACCAGACAGCCAGAATACTTGTACAAAATTAAAAAAGTACCACAAAAAATCAAAAATGAAAAAAAATACTTTTTTGGTTCTCAAAATAATTTTTTACTTTCAGTGAATTTAAAGATGTAATTTTTTTTGTCTTATATTTTTTAAAGGAACAATTTATGGCGCTATAATCAGTTTGGAACAATATATCATTCTGACATTTTAGAATCAGTTTAATAAAACACAGGCTACAACTATAACAGAGGTCAGAACTGCACCCTTCCGTACATACAGATTTACAATCCATGCATACAAATGTACAATCGGTGCATTCTTTTTCTTCTCTAAAAAGATCTTGTTCCACAAGAAACTGGAAAAATAGTTTTTCAATAGTTTTTTTTAGCACTAAAAAAAAGTTAACTATTTGGTAAATATTTTTTTTTAAATGTTGAATAAACTGCTTAGATGCACTAAATCTAATGAGAATGTCTCATTCTCAAATAAATCCTACTTTTTTTTAAAAAAAAATCTTAAATTATTTGTTTAGAGACAAATTTTTTTATTAAAAAGTCTATAAATAACAGGCTTTAGATTAGAAAATAACAAAACAGTAAAATAACTTTTTAAAAATTTGGTACAAACCGGTAAGTCAGCATAAAAGTAATGTTTGCGATCGAACAATGTAACTGGACTGATGCGACACTGAAACGCAAGACCGGTTAAAACTGCAGCTTTGACGCAAGCCTCATTCAAAACCGGCAACGTGCCCGGAATCGCCGCATCGAACCAATCAACATTTGTGTTTACTTGAGCCTTCGTTTCAGCTTCGTTTCTAGCCCTGCTAAACAATTTTGACTTGGTGGATAACTGAGCATGCACCTCTAGGCCTATAACTGTTTTGAAGCCACCCTGAAAATGGTGCCTGAGTAAAAAAATAAATATATTTTGTATTTTTTACTTGCGCAAAACTAAAAAAAATCTCCTAGCCAATAATCATTTAAGTTTTTGATTTGTGTATTAATCTGCAGTATAATATTTGGATAAACTTTTATACATTTAAAACTTAATCAACTATGTATAAATATTTAGTCTAGAAATAAGTTACCATCGTTTCTTTAGAATTATTTCCGTTGCACAACATATAAATTCTTAAAGATCGTTGTCACTTCAAAGTTTGAATTCAAGTACTCTAAGTGCTCAAAATATGTGACAGCAAATTATGATATCCCTAAGTTGAAGTTCTTAAACTTAACCCTTTGCAGTTGTATGCCACCACACAGTCACCACAATACGTTTAACCTTTGTACTCGAATGTCGCAAATAGACGGCACCATGTTTAGATGGATATGTAGATAGAATAATAGTCCAAGTACATTGTTCTCACAAAAGGACATATATACGAATGCAAACTGAAACTAGAATCCAAAAATAAGAAACAAGTTCGAAGCCGCATTTAAAGGTAGTAAAAAAAGTACTAATAAAAAAAATAGAGACAATGGTTAAAATAAATATAACTGTGCCTTAAGTATTACGAAGCTAATCATTTATGTTGACATGAAAATGTCAAAATCAGACATTTTGACTCTTATTATATTCTCTTTTTATAGACAACATCTCTCATTATCAACTCTTGAAATGCGTGTAGTTGACTGATTGTGAACGCCATTAAGCTTTGTCATCCGAATACTAAGTAGTAAACCGGGTACTATTATCAAATTGATTACTTTTAAGTAGCTTTTTTTAATGTTAAAAATTTTTTAAAAATACTGATATAAGAATTTATTTGTTGCATTTACTAAGCCAAAAGTAGATCATGATATTAGAAAACTTACTGAGATATTGACACAAAAATGGAAATATTACGAAGCCTATATATAAATTTAAGTTCAAAGTACCTTGTGAATTTCTATACTTTAGTGAAAACAACCTCACAAAATACGATGTGAATTTCATTTCGAAATTCATATAATAAATAAATAATCTCGATTTTTTTCGAGTTTTCTCTGCAAAATTCATTTGTGAGTTCACTCATGATACAACTGTGAGCTTCAACTGAAAGAGTTTTAGTCACTTGTATGGTACTCACGTAAAGCTCACAATGGTGTTAATAAGAAATGCGGATTTCATACAAAAGCCCAACTAAAAATCACTGTGATATTTATAGTTTACAGGAAATGTATTATGCTGGATTGCATTGTATTGATATTTGATAAAACTGATAACCCCAGTCTGTTAATTTTTACTAGTGTTATAAGGTGATCGATAAATCTACTTTAAAGAGAAATCGGCTACTAAATTTACTCGAACTTATACAAGTCTTTTTTGGGGTCCTTAATGCTTAATACTCAAGTTATCATTACTTTTAAGCCTTCCTCAGTAGAGCTATTTTCTTATCGTTCATGTACTTTTAAATATAACAAAAAATCAGGTTTGCCAATAACTTTATAAAAACATGGACGTATAAAACATGGACTGATCATTGCATAAAAAAACAGCGTAGAGAGAAATTTTCGGACCGGATCGAATTGCGCAAGGACAATACGTTTTTTTAAATTTTTGAAAACGGAAGTTTTTTAAACCAATTTTAAGCGTAAATATTTTAAAAGATACCAGTTAATGAGAAAGTAGTTCCCAAAATCCCAAATACCCAAACAGGTATTTATTTAATATAAGCACTTTAAGAAATTAGACACTAAACGTCGTTTTTAATGTCCAAAAAAAATCACCGTTATTATAAAACCATTGTTGCGAATCAGCGCAGTTCGATTCAGTCTGAAAATTCCTCTCTACACGTTTTCCTATGTAATGATCAGTCGATGTTTTATACGTCCATGTATAAAAATACTTAAAAAATGATATTCTTAAGCACTGATTACCCAAATCAGCAACTGAAAAAAAAACTAAATTCCCTAATATTTTCTCTTGGTACTGATACGATTGAAAGCGACAGTCTCTCTTTATAGACCGAAATGAAATGTTTTTGACCATTAAGAACACATATACTAGATGAAACAGTTTGCGAACGGAAAATTATTGATAACACGTTTTGTGATGAAAAACGATAACAGCGATAATTAGCATCTATGTAGATGATATATAATTTTACATAATGGGTTGTCGATCTGGGAAATATGTGTTTTCAAATTAAAGTGACCACACGTTCTGATTTCAATGGGATAGTCCTGCTTTTTGTGCAAGTCCCCTGCCCATCGATTTTTTAAAATATCCCGATTTTTTTTAGAAAAGATCAGATTTTTTTATTTTAAATCTGTTATAAAAATATATTACCTATTATTTATTAAATATTACGATGAATATAAAAAATAAAAAATACATAAAAAAGCACATAAAACGCATGCAGAATAAACTGAATTAGATGATGTACCAAGTGAGACTAACTCTGTGGTGTTCGATCATTATCGTTACACTTCGGCTTAATATAGATAAGTATCCTTGGGATATTAAAAAGCGTGTTAAAACAAAATAGTTCTGATAAAAAGAGAATTTTTTTCTTTTTAACTTTTATTAAATCAAACTCGTGTAAAAAAGAATTGTGTATGAAGCTATGCAATAAATTATATAACGAAATTGTAATCGCGTCACTTCGTCCCATTTGTCCCGTTTCGTCTTAATGAAAATGTGGTCACTTTATTTTAAATTGAAAAATTTTTAAAATATAAACTTGGTAATATTTTAACATGTTATTCGTGAAGTGCTTTTACCAACATAGCTTTCTGTCACGTAAAGGCAACCTATGACTCAACTGATAATTATATTGTTGGTTTACTAAAGCACCTTGAGTGGTAATCGTTACTGGATGTGCAGCAGCGTACTTGGACATATGAAATGGGTACAGGAGCGGCAGCGGATTTTAATGAGACGTTGGGCGATGCCCGTCCACGTAAAAGTTACGAGTTGCTTTTGGCAACGAAACCGTCAATCCATCTAGATGACGTGTAACAAAAATCTGACAACCAAGCCGCGAGTTTTCCTGCAAAAATGGAGCGTTGTCCAACAGGTCGTCTTCCGTTTCACTAGACGGTGGCAGTCGTTCCCAGTACTCTGGTGCTACATACACGTGACAAGTGGTGCACGCCAGTGACGCTTCACAAGCACCTTCCATCTCGATTCCATACCGGCGCGCCAGAAATAGCAGATTTTCACCGTCCGCCGCTTCTGTTACGATCCGGTCGCCATTGCGACGTACAAATGTCACTGTTATCGTCTTTCCGCTAGGAGATTTGCTTATTTTTCATCTCGGTAAAAAAATAAAATTGCGCAAATTTTAATGCGCTTGTTATATCACTAACGTTTCAGAACTGGTCGTAGTTGCTTTAACAGCCGAACCGGCACAATGTCGCATTTGCATGCCACTAAGTAAGTGAATGAAGCGACCGGCTCCGGTGACTAACATTTTCGCCAACAACACAGAATAAATTCTTTACAGAATATTGTTGCTCTGTGATATCAATAGCCTAGGTGTTTTTTCGACGAGATGCTAAATCCCGTGGACGTATGAGACATGGAATGGTCGTTACATACTAAACGATTTTCTTTCATTGAAAAGTGAGCATGAAAATTGTAAACAATAATTTTTAAAATCAATTGAGTGTGCATACTTTTCCTCAAGGAGCGTCGTTTGAAGGAAATTGCTTCGTATGTAGCGAGCATTCCACGTCTTATACGTCTATGGCTAAATCTTTGAGCTCTACAATCTACTTTTTGGTTTGGGAAAAAAACGTCACACCACGTGTTCCTACCATAGATTAAAAGATTTCAGTTATTCATACATAGTTAGGTTCACATTTACAAATTGTCACTGATTTAGACTCCTTATGGTTCAATTGACAGAAATTTTTAACAATATTGAGGTTAGATTTTAATAATTGTTACATGCTCATCTGTATGTTCGATTAAGAGAAAACGTGAAAATTATTGTACTTCAATACATCAATTTACACATTTAAGTAAAGTTAATTACTAATTTACAAATTACTATTTTTTTGATAAAAACGACACTCAAATAAACCTAAACACATTGATTCTCAAAAGTATTAAGAAACAGGTGAGATTGATTAAAAAGTAGAAATGTATTATACGTTTAATTTTCAAATAAATAAATAAAATTAATTTTATTTCTTATCCTTGTTTCATTTTTCCGCCGCTCAAATATTTCTCCATCCACGTGATCATCATTATTTTACATTACCGTCCATTTATATTTGCTTCTTACCCATTTCAACTATTTATTTTGTCATTTCTGTGTAATTCTGTTTACTTACTTTTTATCTCTTAACACTTTATCTTTTAATACTTTATCGATTTCTGAGACGACTATTGTCAAAAAACGTTTTTCCAAATATAAAGTTTGTATAGAGTTTTTTAGTAATATTCTACGATGGGAGTATATGCATATTCTTTGTACAATGTTTTATGACGAAAAGTACGATACTAAACAGCATGAAATCAAAACTAAAATAAAACTAAAGTTGGGTAGAAATAAAACTTCAGCAATAATCGGAGTCGTAGTTATTGCAAACGTCTTTTTAATAATTTTAAAACAGTCAAGTGTTCAATCCATGTTTATCTTACGATCGTCGAAACAGTAAATGGGTGTACAAGTACGCATTTCTCTAAAAAGCTAAAAATTTGTGTAATGAAGCGGGTAAGCAAATATTAGCTTTTTCTAAATTCTTACTTTCACCAATACACGGGAGAAACTAATCAAAAAAAGAGAAATTCGATAAGAATCTCATGTAATTTTCGTACATATATATTAAAAATTTAAATTTTGTGATTAATTCATCAATTATCATTGAACAATACATGTTTAAAAAATATAAGATCACTTTGGTATGTGCGGTAAAAATACCATATTGCGTCTAAAATTAATAAACGCCTAGCCTTTCTGACAACAAAATACGACATATAA
>AGDA01057869.1:0-21973 GCA_000281935.1 Mengenilla moldrzyki | reverse complement strand
GGGTCAAAATAATTGAACATTCGTTTGGTTTTACTGTTTTTTAAATTCGTACTGTTAATAAAAATTCAATAATTTGAACAATATTAATAGGTTTTATTT
This sequence comes from Mengenilla moldrzyki, assembly GCA_000281935.1. Lineage (NCBI taxonomy): Eukaryota > Metazoa > Arthropoda > Insecta > Strepsiptera > Mengenillidae > Mengenilla > Mengenilla moldrzyki. The sequence goes on along the minus strand of AGDA01057869.1, from coordinate 21,874 downwards.
TACTGTATATGCTAATTTTTTATTTGTTTCTCCTTATTAGTGAGCGCTCATTAGAATACGCAAAAGTTGGCTGCCATTACTACAAAATGCGCATTGATTGTTTGCTGACGTCATTTTCTGATTATTTTTGGGCGAGGTACCGTCAACTTATTGAATTTACGGCGAACCAACATTTAGATCATTTGTGAAAAAATAAGTGTTAGTTAATTAACTCCTTTGCGAAGAAAAAGTGCGCAATTTTTACGTTTTTCCTTCGTTTTTTGGCGTGATTCGGTTTAAGTTGCGTTTAGTGACGGCTTTTAGCCGTTAAACAACCGTTTAGACAATGGATCCATTTGTACCAAAGGAAGTAAAGATTTTGGAAACGGTCGATGATATTCAGGAGTTGCGCGAACAAGTTCTAACCCGCTATCAAACATTTCTGGATGATATTCAGGCGAAACGAGAAAAGCTTGAGGATTCGCGCCGATTTCAGTATTTCAAACGTGATGCGGACGAATTGGAAAGTTGGATCAATGAAAAACTACAAGCGGCCAGTGATGAAAGCTACAAGGATCCTACAAACTTGCAGGTTATTGATCTATACCGGACCGTTGAATAATAAGATATTTAACGATGAGAAGCGTGGTTATTCTCAAAAAATTCGAATGATCAATAAGCTAAAACAGTTTTCCAATACTGTAAATAGTCGCGACTTCAAAACATTCTTATTAGACTAAAATGAGGCTGCATATGGGTTTACCTTATAGTGAAGTTCGAAATCCATTTTGGGCTCAATGAATACCTTAACCTTTCCTGAGTTCGCTTTGGTGCCCCTTATAGTGTTTCCATGTCTTTTAGTGCCCTAAATTTTTTTAAACATGTCAAAATTACGAGTGTCACAGATCAAGATGTCAGTCTCCGATTATTTTTTCAATTTATTCTTATTCGTTTAGATGTTTTCAGTGGAAAAAAGGCGTGTGCCTTTTATTGCCCTAAAAATTTTAGGAGTGAGTTATGAGTTTAAAGGCAGCACAAGTAGAAGACAAATCTTATATCTTTAATTGTAATTTTCCTCTATCAAACAACCATTAAAAAGGTTATGAAGGCTACAAAAGTCCACAAAAAAATTGAATAACTTTGTGCACTTTAAGCATTTTTTGATATGAAAATTAAGAAAAAACTTATGAGAGTTTTTTGATGTTTTTAAATAATTTATCAATTTATAGATAAATGTACATTCGTTATATATCGCATATATAACATTATTTTTTATTAAGATTTTAAATAAAAAAACCTTCAGAATAAATAGAAAATTGTTTATTGTCAGCAATTTAAAAATATATAAACAATTGTAGTGCACACAGCTAATTAATTAGTTTAAAATTGTAAACAGTAATATTTTAAAAAAATAAATAAAATTAAAATTGTTGCACTAAGTGAGTGAGCTGCTGTTCAATTAATTTTCACAAAGGGTTCCTGTCATAACACTACGAGGAGCTTTTGAACACTTGCAATGGGAATACAGTGATTTTTATAGTGTAATCACAGTGGTATAACTGTGATCACTGTGATGTCACTGAAAGGATAAAAGGTTGACTGGATCTCTAATAAAATGCTAAAATTTTAAGGTTATGCAAAATTCGGTAATATATGCATGTAAATTATAAACTATGTGATTTTTACAATTAACGAGACACACTCAGATTAGAAAAAGTGCATCGGAATGACATGTTTTAATTTCTACTTACAACAAAACCAACCGAAGTATCAGATCCTGATTTTTTTCAAAATACTTTTATTTGCTTATATATATATATATATCTTCAGATACAAAGTATTGTATTCTATTCTATAATTTACTTAGGGTTGAAAAATGGAGGTTCAAAATAAAGCATATTACAAAATAAAAATTAATATTTTGCTAAATAGTGGTGAGCACTTTTTGAAAAAATTAATTTTCGATTAATCGTAGTCGAATTTAGAAAAAAAAATATAAATCGAAAAAAAAATCGGTAATCGAAAAAAAAAAATCGATAGTCGAATTATAATATGTCTTATTTTTGAACTTATTTTTGTAGGATAAAAACTAAACAAAACATAAGTCCAAATTAAACTTTATCAAGAACGCCTTTAAAAAAATTTGTAAATTGTATTATTTAAGCGTCCTTAAAATATTTCTTGTGAAATATTAACTTTATCTGATTTAACATTGTAGAAAATTTTGAAAAACAAAATCATATAAAAATTGATCGAAAGGAAAATTTTTCTATTAATAAATAAACCATTTAACTTTATATGTTCTGCATGAATTTTATTTCATATTTATGACACACATAAAAATTCATAAATCAATTTTAGGTGAATATTATTTTTTGTTTAATTATTACTATAATAATAATTTTTTAACGAATTATATTTTTCAACACAATACGAATTTCACAAAAAAAAAGAATTAAAATGGAATTTAAAGTATTAAGGAAAAAAGTGAAAAAAATCTATAAGAAAAAAAGGAAAAATATTTGCGAAGAAGGTCAAATAATTTGATTTCAGAGAAATTGCTTAAATGTGTTGAATGGTCTAGAGCAGTGACTCCTAAACTGGTGTACGCGTACCTTTGAGGGTACGCTGTAGATTGTTTAAGAAAACTCAAAAAAAATTGAAGTGGCGGTAAAAATTAAAAAAGAATTAAACAATATCTTTGTCTTGAAAATAACATATCCCGTGTTATGTTCGTTCAATACAATTAAAGCGAAAAATTTTTTAACATTAAACTTTTGTTTACTGAAAGAAAATAATGACATGGCTTCAATTTATGCTTATAATATGAAATATCGAAATGAAGGAAATTTTTATATGGTGAAAAGGCAAGAAAACTATATATAACTATGGTTGTACAAACTATATAACTGACTTGAAAAGGGATATAGTAATTAAAAAAGGTTGGAAATCACTAGTCCAGTGGTAAGAGCGCATAGTAACTTTTGAATAGGTCATTTTTCAAAATGACAACTACGTTTAACATACATTTAATTTTTATGTTTTGCTATGTTCTAATTTCAATTCCTATATCTCAATCCATTGTGTCTGGTGAGAAAAGTGGCAATGGTCGTCGGTGTCGGGCGAAACTCGAACCCGGGTACGACAGAGCCCTAAGGCCGAACGGCGACTATTAGGAGATTCGAGGCTCGCTTAGTTGTACGTATGTACAATTTTGCTTGTACTACAACGCAAACCAAAGTGAGTTATAGGTGGAATAGAATACGGCATTTTTTAATTGAAGATATATGTAAACAAATAAAAATGCTTTAAAAAAATCGAGATATCACACCTCGGGTAGTGTTTTTTTAAATAAAATCTTGAAAAAATTCATCACACACTGCTTAAATTCAACGTTGCTTCCTAATTATTGCCAGTAAAAATAAGAAAAATTATGTAAATTTTTATTATTATTTTGTTTTCGATTTAAATTTTAGGCAAAGATTCAGAAACATCAAGCATTTGAGGCCGAAGTGGTTGCACACAGCAATGCGATTGTAACGCTGGATAATAATGGCAGCGAAATGATTCAACAATCACATTACGAATCAGATACGATTCGTAAACGATTGGATGATTTGCATCGACTATGGGAATTGTTACTGTCGAAGTTAGCGGAAAAAGGTATGAAGCTGCAACAAGCTTTAGTTTTGGTTCAGTTTTTGCGCCATTGTGACGAAGTAATGTTTTGGATCAGCGATAAGGTATGCTTTCTCAAATTGATTCGCTTCTTGTTCAATTTACACTCTGCTTCGAATGATTTAATGTGTTTATTTAATGGCTCTATGATTTTAATAGTGAACTCGGAGTATATTTTTTTCATATAACTATTTAACTTACGACTAGTATTATGAATACGCCTCTTTTTTCTATTAATTTATTCGAAATCGCATGCTGCGATGCAATAATGGGAATTTTTAATTATCTGCGTAATAATCGAACTAATATTTTTATTAAGCTAATTCTTTAAATTATAGGAGAACAAATTTTGTGACCCCGTGACCCAAATAGGAAAAGCGGGTCTAAAAATGGATGGATAGATTAATTGACACAATGTTGTACGAATACATTGAATTTTTAAATTATAATTGATTCCAATTTATTTAAATTTGCGAATAAAGTTTACCTTGAGTGCAATTTTTGATATATTTTCAGTTGAAGCGTCCTAAGCTCTGAAAAATAATGTCCATTTTATTAATGAATTTTAAAATTCTCTTTCTCCCAGAGATTTGAATTTGACTTCTGTGGTTTGTTGATAAGCACGATTATACTACTTGGGAACAGTTACGCTATTCGATATTTATAAGGCAAAATAAAATAAAAACGTGGGTAAGAATTTTAAAAACTGTTTGAAAAACTGTTAATATCCTTTAATGAATTGCTCACTAAAGACTAAAAAATACCTTATTGTTTGCTTTATTTATCTCAGCATAATCTTTATTTTAAACACAACACGAAAGTATGAGAGGAGTGTAAGTTGAATAGAATAACGTGATGTGGTAATTTTAATATTTGAGACATTGTTATATAGGAAACTAGTGTATCTAGCGACGAACTTGGGCATGATTTAGAACATGTGGAAGTACTACAACGGAAATTCGACGATTTTCAAAAAGATATGGCGTCGCAAGAGTATCGCATTACTGAAGTGAACGAATTGGCCTCGAAGCTATTGTTGGACGGTCATCCGGAGCGCGATACTATAGTGCGTCGTAAGGATGAGTTAAATGAAGCATGGGCACGATTGAAACAGTTGGCTGTTCGACGTCAAGAGAAATTGACCGGTGCGCATCAGATTCAACATTTTAATCGTGATGCGGATGAAACAATCGCCTGGATTTCGGAAAAAGATGCCGTGCTGTCGTCTGATGATCATGGCCGCGATTTAGCTACTGTACAGACGTTGCAACGTAAGCATGATGGATTGGAACGCGACTTAGCTGCGCTTGAAGGCAAGGTGTCAACGCTGGAGACAGAAGCGGCACGCTTAAGTAGTGCGTATTCTGACCGTGCCGAGCAAATTGATGCAAAACGTCACGAAATCGTTCAGTGCTGGATGGGACTTAAAGAGAAAGCTAAGGTATTTTTCAGTTTTTAAATATTAAAAGACGCTGATTAAAGTTAACTCTAAAAATCGTATTTTAAGAAGTTAGGTTAGGCTTTTTGTTCTTATTGAATATATTTAAATTTTAAAGAAATATTTGATTAAATTTTTTTTAATGTTTTTATAAGGGAAGGGAGGCACTTAGCGTAGAATTATTGAAATTAAAGATTATTAACAGAGTGTTATTTTTAATAATAATACATGTTTTCTCCGAAAATTCAAGTAACGCGGATTAAAAAGTTAAAATATTTTTAAAATGTATGTGAATTTTTTTTGGAAGGGATAAAATTTTTTTTAATATAAAAATTTTTTTAAAGGTGCCTTGTGAAGCATAAATGCTTGTTTTCGCTTTTAATGCTTTATAAATCATTTAAATCTGTTAATAATTTCTTAGTTGACAAAATCACGAAAAACATTGTTATAAAAGGAATGAAAACATTAGTTTTATCAAAATTGATAAAGCCTATATGCATATCATTATGTATTTACGCTTAATTTATGTTTTTTCAGTACTAAAATTACCCTGCGAACCATAAATGCTTTAAAACAATATTAAAGTTCAGAGTTGCTTTCGTTTTTAATGCTTTGTAAATTATTTAAATCCGCTGTTAACTTTTTAGTTGATAAAATCATGAAAATCATTTTTATAAAAAGAATTGAAAACATTTTTAACTTCGTCAAAATTGGTAATGACTATATGCATATCTTCGTATATTTACGCTTCATTCATTTTTTTTTTCAGCACTAAAATTATTGGCGTTTTTTTTCGCACTAAAATATGTTAACATAATTTACAATTTTCTTTTTTGCACTCATAATTTTTTTTGTAATTGTGTGCACAGAAAAAAAAATTGTAAATTATGTTAACATAATTTAGTGTACAAAAAACACTTTAAAATTTTTAAAAAAAATATAAATTTCTATATTGAAAAATTGAAAAAAAAGCTTTAAAAAATGTCTCAACATCATAACATATGTTTTACGCACTATTAGTTCGCAGGCTGTGGGGCTTAGATAAGTTTCTTTATATATGTAGTAATTAAAAGTTTGGGGCTTCTAAAAACCTTTTTGTAACTTAGAGTTACTATTTGATCCTAACACTTTGAGTATCCAGACTCGAGTTCTATCGCTGCTAACGGCCATAGTCATTTTTCCCACCCGCTAGATTGTCGGTTTGATAAAAACTCGCAATGTTTAATTGGTTTAAACGTAGGAAATCTTCTTTTATAAATAAATTTCACTCATAAATATTCTTGCCTTCTGCAGATTAAGTTTGTTTGTTAACTTCGTTTTATTTAACATTAATTTTGGCTAATTTTTAGGCTCGTCGTGACAAGTTAAATGATTCTTATGCGTTACATCGTTTCCTTGCCGATTACCGAGACTTGATTTCATGGACAAATGAAATGAAGGCGATTATTGCAGCCGATGAGCTGGCTAAAGATGTGGCTGGTGCTGAAGCGTTGCTAGAACGGCATCAAGAGCATCGAGGAGAAATTGATGCTCGTGCCGATAGTTTTGCTAATGCACACGCTGCTGGTCGTACTTTAGTCGATCGTGGCCATTTTGCCGCTACTGATATAGAAGACAAACTGACCAATTTGTCGGAAGCACGAGACGCTCTGTTGGCTGCGTGGGAGGAGCGCCGTATGCTTTACGAGCAGTGCATGGACCTACAAATCTTCTATCGGGACACGGAACAAGCAGATGCTTGGATGGCGAAACAAGAGGCGTTTTTGTCAAATGAAGACTTGGGCGACTCATTGGATTCGGTTGAAGCATTAATTAAGAAGCATGAAGATTTCGAGAAATCATTGGCTGCACAGGACGAGAAAATACGTGCTCTGGACGAGATTGGAGCCAAATTGATCAACAGTCAGCACTATGCTGCCGACGATGTGGCGCAAAGGAAAGCGATGCTTTTGGAACGCCGGGCACATCTAAAGGACAAGTCAGCACGAAGACGGCAAATGTTGGAGGCGGCGTACAGATTGCAGCAATTCGAACGCGATTGCGATGAAACTAAGGTAACTTTTTAAGTCTGTAACCACAGATTATTCAAATCAATGCAAGGAAAAATTTACTTAAGCTCTCTTCAGTTTTAAGTCGATAAAAACTCAAATGTTGAATATAACTATTGTAAAATAGTTATTAAAAAATTACAAATAGTTAAATTACTTATACGGTTAGGGTTACCATACGTCCCGGTTTCAAGAACTTGTTCCGACGTCCCGGCCGGTTGTTAATAATGTCCCAGTTTTTCTCAGAAGATTAAAAATATAATTTTTTTGTATTTATAATGGTACAAATTGAAAATAATACTTATAATGCTTTATACAATTATTGTAAGCTATCTAATTTTTCTCAAAAACAAAAACCATTAATTTATTTCGTAAGACGCAATGCTATGCTCCGCTTAGCGCTTAGCTAATAGTGTATAGTACTACAGTTCGAGAACCATATTGATATTCATCTATTGTGTTTATTGTTTGGCCTACAAGTAAAGATTGAGCAAATAAATGTGAGCACGAGTATTTCCGCTCGTGTGAAAAATACATTTCCAAGCAACCAAGTTATTATTAACATGTTTGCCCCTTACAAAGAGCTTTGAATGAACTGGTGTATAATGTATATATATTATATATATAATTATTATATTATATATTTATTAATAAAAAATACATTATATTATATTATAAGTTACACAGTTTTCAATAAATTATTAAAAAAAACTCTTTTCTTGGGAGGAGGGGGTGCAAGAGCAAAAAACCGGAAGTATCCCGCTTTGGTGTGAAAAAATTATGGTAACCCTACTTATACGTATATTCGACATAAATATCACAAGTCAAATACTCATGACTGTTAATAGCGATTTAATAATAAAATCGTTGTAAAGTAGTTTTAATGTTTGTTTTAAGTTCAGAAGGTTTTAAAAGGAATAAACGTGCTCAATTCAGTTTGTCAGCTCAATATGTTGAACTGAAATTATTATAACACTTTTAATTCGTACACTTCAGTTTAGAAGTTTATTGTAAGTCTAACAACTAAGTGGCTCAGTTGGACAGTTATATGTGTTTGATAAAATGGTTTATTTGGGATCGTTCTCTCTAAAGCTGGTTATTCTCCAAGTCTCCAATACATTATTGTTTTAGTATCTGATAAAAGGTGTTTTCTTTTTTCTCATTACACATTCTGGACGGAGTTTCCTATTTGAGGAAATAGTACATAGTTTTTTCTTGCGAAGAAAGTGTTCGGCTGAATTTCCCGCTATTGTCTTCTAATGTTTCATTCCGAATTTTAGATTTGAACTATTTTATTTTTGCAAATTTCAGTTCGAATAATTTTATTCGGCTTAAAAGCTGGCATGTGCTTACAGTGTTATACATATTGTTTATATACATTCAATGCAAAATGTCTTCTTTTCATTTTGGGGGTTTGATTATTGTTTTTGTGTCTGTATATTTGTTTCCACAGATTATCCAGATCGGCAAAGGAAAAAAATTTTCTAATTTCCCTCCGTTTTTATGTTAGCACAAAATTCAAAAAAAGTGGCGGCATCTCTTGAGAAAACGTCCTGTAATGTTGTCAAAAAAATACTCATTGGTTTTGTATAACATTTTTTTCAATGCAAATGCAAAATAAATAAATTTTGTATAAATTTCATTTCATCATCTATTTTTTTAATTTTCTTTAACATTTATTCAAAGTTAAATGCAAATATTTATGTGAAAATCATTTTAAACGGCAACGCCGGTCATTTAGAGAAAAAAGAGAGTAGCGCCATCAAGTTTTAAAGGGAAAGATAAGAGAACGCTTTGCCGATCTGGGTAATCTGTGTTTGTTTCTGGAACTTTGTTTAGCTGGGGCGTTTGATTTATTACGTTCATTTTTGAATTAAAATTGCACTATTTTTGGAATTCAGAGTCTGCGGATTTCGAAGATGTTCCAATATCAGATGAGTGTTTTCGAAGCACTTAAAGCGCTTGTGAACCGCCAAAGAAGACAGCAGTATATTTATTTGAATATCTTCTCTGATTGTTTTCAATGGTGTATTTATTTAATTATTTAAATTTCGATTTAGAATACCGACATTGAGGCTCCATTGAGTTGTTTATTATCTTTAGGGGAGATACACTTTATAACTATATGATTATAACGTTGAAAATTATTTCTTTAATGATTTTTCAGTTGACGTTTGAGTAACTTGAAACTAGCTAGCAAATAACTCGTTTTGCAAATTTGGTCAATTTGAAAAACTTTATTCTATACTAATTAAGATATATTAAATTAAATTACATAAAATTAATAAAAAGTTTTTTATGTGATAAAAGGGGTGGATAAATGAGAAATTGAAATTCGCCACTGATGATAGCTATTTGGATCCTACGAATTTGAGCGGTAAGATGCAGAATCATCAGAATTTCGAACAGGAGTTGGGTACGAATCGGAGCAGACTTGATGAGATATTGAACGGTGGAAACGAGTTGGTTGATAGCGAACACTATGCTCGGGAACGGATCCAAGAACGGCTAGATGACATTGTCCGTTCATGGGAAATGTTAAGTTCGGCAACTGAAAAGAAGAGTGCTAAATTACTGGAGGCTGTACAACAACAACAGTTCAATCGAACTGTTGAAGATGTTGAGCTATGGTTATCAGAGATTGAGGGCCAATTGATGTCCGAGGATTATGGTTAGTTGTATACACCGATTAATTCCATAACTTTAGAAAACGTTTTAGGCAATTTTGAATTTCTTTTAAATAACTTTAAACGTTTAGTTTAAATTCTTGAAAAAACCATAACGAGCATGTATTATGTTTTGTATTTTTAAGAGAAGCACGTTTTTAGTCATTTTAATGCTATAGAAGTCGTAATGAGATACTGTAATTAAAGGTAAACTATTTAAAATCTGATATGCACTTAATTGAGGCAACAAAATACACGACTTCTAAATATGATTTAAAACTAGACACTTATTAAAATTGGCAATTCCTTTGTAGATGAAATTTGTTCAATAGCCTTCTAATAGGCGAATGTAATAGAGAAATTAAAAACCTTAGAAAGTATGTATATGACTTAATTTCGAATAACTATTGAAAATATAATTTGGCATCAAATGCATTACAAGTAGTAGTATCTGATAACTAATATTAAAGAAACGAAAATGTAACTTATTTTGAAGCATTTATTGCAACACAAAATAAGAAAACGAGAACCTTGTGAAGTCGTTCAATATTTTGCCATAAGTCGTGGTATTACTTGTAGCGTACTGTTATGCTCAGAGTCGTTCAAAATGAAATCAACGTATTTGTGTTTTTTGTACAAATTTTCAATATCCAAGTCTATGACTTGATTGTCTTAAATTGATGATTTTAGACAGTAAGAAAATTAAAATTACTCTAAAAAATACGTTTTAAAAAATTAGGAAATTAGAATTTTTTATTTTATTTTATATGATTTTTTAAATTTGTTTAACATATGCGAAAAAATTTTACATACGTTATCTATTTTTTACGTAGTGTTAACAAGTTCGAATAAAAGCGTTTTCATTTAATGCTGCTTGAATTCTAAATGAAAAACTTGCTCATGCGTTTATTTTTCGGTTCCTCATAAAATAGGAAAGGACTTAACAAGTGTACAGAATTTGCAAAAGAAACATGCATTGTTAGAGGCGGACGTAGCTTCACATAATGAGCGTATCGAAGCAATAAAAGAATCAGCGCGTCAGTTTGTGGAAAAGGGTCACTTTGACGCCGATAGTATTGAGACAAAAGCACGTCATTTGACAGATCGATATGATGGATTACAGAAGCCGATGTCGCTACGCAAGCAGAAGTTGCTTGACTCGTTGCAGGCGCAGCAGATCTTCCGAGATATAGAGGACGAAGAAGCTTGGATTCGAGAAAAGGAGCCGGTTGCGGTGTCGGCTAACCGTGGTCGTGATCTGATCGGTGTCCAGAACTTGATCAAAAAGCATCAAGCAGTGCTAGCTGAAATTCAGAGTCACGAGTCGCGAATTGCAGCCGTACTAATGGCTAGTAAACGGCTTGTGGATGCCGGACATTTTGCTGCACCTGAGATCCGGTCACGCGCCGATACTTTAACCGAACACTGGACGGCGTTGAAGGAGAAGGCAGCACAACGGAAGCAGGACTTAGAGGACTCATTGCAGGCACATCAGTATTTTGCCGATGCTAATGAAGCGGAATCGTGGATGCGTGAAAAAGAACCATTAGTTAGAAATTCTGATTATGGTACGTTGGTTGGCTTAAAAAGGAAAGGACATAGCTTTTTTATAATTCTTCGAAACTTAAAAATAAAAATGTTGTTGCTCAAAATTTTATAAAACATAATGCTATAAAAATGCTATATCACAGGCTTATCTGTAAAAATTCATTGTATTTTGTAATATATATTTTTTTAGGTAAAGACGAAGATTCATCTGAGGCCCTGTTGAAGAAACACGAAGCCCTGATGAGTGATTTGACTGCGTTTGGTAGTACGATCGAAGCGCTACGTACGCAGGCAGCCTCATGTCGGCAACAAGAGACTCCAGTTGCGGATGTGACAGGTAAAGAGTGTGTAGTTGCGCTGTACGATTATGCGGAGAAGTCGCCACGCGAAGTGTCCATGAAAAAGGGTGATGTGCTCACATTGCTGAACGCCAACAATAAGGATTGGTGGAAGGTTGAAGTGAACGATAGGCAAGGATTCGTGCCGGCTGCGTATGTGAAGCGTCAAGACGCTGTGTTGTCGGCATCACAACAGAACTTGATTGACCGACATTCGATTGGCACGCGACAGGCTCAGATTGGCGCTCAGTACGAACAGTTGCTCGCACTTGCTACTGAGCGTCAACAGAAACTCAAAGAAACCGTACGGGCTTATGTTTTGGTTCGCGAGGCAGCTGAGCTAGCCGCATGGATAAAAGATAAGGAGAATCATGCTCAGATTCAGGACATTGGCGAGGATCTGGAACAAGTTGAAGTGATGCAGAAAAAATTTGATGACTTTCGGACTGATTTGCGTGCCAATGAGGTTCGGCTTGCTGAAATGAACGAAATTGCAATGCAATTAATTACATTAGGTCAGACGGAAGCTGCAGTTAAAATTCAGACACAAATCGATGATTTGAATCGCAAGTGGACTTCATTGCAACAATTGGCCACTGAACGGGCCAATCAGTTGGGTACGTTTTAGGTTTTTATGCTTCAGTTGATGCTTAAACTGCAACAATTTAAGTTAATGGAAACGTATTTAAATTTGAATACAGCCAAAACAAAACAAACAATTGAATTTCAAAAAATTTTCCATGATTTAGTTTACTGTTCTTAGTTTATGTTCAATTTGGTTTGATTTAGTCTAGTTTGGTTTATTTTGTTTTCACTTGTTTCATTTTTTATGTATTTATAATTTTTATGAGAAAGTAAGGTGGTTTAATTTATTAGATGCTTTAGCTAAATTTTAAGCTCTTTGTGGAAGTTTGTTTATAGTAATTAAAGTGTAGTCGAAGCACACAGCTAATTTTAAAAGTTCCAGATGAATAAATGAATATCTGTTTTTAATTAGAGAGGGTAAAAATTTTAAACGTAAAAAAAACGAATATCGAGAAATAAAATTGACGATAATAAAAAGTAATTGCGAAAAAGAGGCTTCTTTTAAGTCGTAAGCAAAAATCGCATTGAAAGAAATAAAAAAATATTAAAACCTTGGACAACTATGATTATGAATTAAATTCAAAACTGTCTTTCAAAACTTAAGCTTTTCGTTCTAAAAAGCAACCGTGATCCATCTATATGTATACTTTGTGTTCCAAGACTTGTATTTTGATGCATCTTGAAGTATCCTGGTTATCTATTTCTGGTGATTATAATCTTCTGTCTTCTATTCCTTGCTTTCAGTAGCAATGTAAGAAGTCGATTACATTATTTTTCCAATTTTAGCTACAGTGACGGAAAAAGTTAACCGTCATCACTATATTTTAGATTTTGCATTCATACTCATTTTTAAATTTGCTGTCTTAGAAAATCACGAAAAAAATAGGATTTACAGTTGGATTATGTGTTAAAAATTTTAAAGAAATTTTATTTACCACAATTTGTCTATTCAATCGCTGGCAATTTTATTTTTTACCTAAAGCATTAGATGTGAGTGGGGCTTGATATGGACGTTTTGAGACTTTGAACAAAATTCGATGTTTTTGTTTTGCACATTGTTGTATACTTTGTTTGAATTAAAAATACAGTGGTTCCTCGATATATGAGTAATTCATTCCGTAACCTTGTTCGTAGTCAAATTTTTTCGTATCTCAAAGTAATTTTCCCGACTGAAATTAATTGCAGTACCATATGTACAAAAAGCAAAAAACACGAACACAACTTACCATAAATGCTTCGAACACGAATGTAACATGCATACAGACAAGTCAGTCTCTGAGAGAAAATGTTAAACGTTTCCGCGACACCAACACGCGGTCCCCATGTTACGTCGTGTGTAACGGTATAATGTTCGATCCTTCATAATCCAAAATCTTGCTCGCATCTTAAAACAAAATATCGCTTACTCGACAGCTCGTATTTCAAAACACTCATATCAGGGCTCTGGTACGTCGAGTTAGCACTGTAGCTCCTAAAATTAAAGGACAATTTTTTTTAAATTTTGCTTCCTAAAATAATTTTTTAAGAAATGTTTAGTTGCATATGTCGTATTTAATAGCCCATTGGCAAGTTTATTAAACTTTTTTGAACTATCTATCATCGTTTTTATTGTAATTTTTGTAACATTTGACTTCAAAATTAAGCTTAGGTTGATATTTATATGTATAATTTTATTTGCATCATGTATATGCCTAGATTTCCTGAAATTAGAAGAAATTAAGGTGGAAATATCCGCCCTGAGTCCAAAGCAGCACATGGAAGGCATTTGACCGACACTTAATCAACACTTAAACGACATAGCAGTGTTAAAAAGTTTTAAATAAAAAACAGTTCTTTTCATGTAAAGATTTTTTTTAAATAATACTGGTTGAGTACTGGTCACAACTCGGTTCAGCGTAGGTACGGTTATTTATATTTATAAGGTTAGCTTTATATGTGGTAGACATTTTTATTTGTGTAATTTGGAGGTCTGAGACGTTCGAAAGGAATCTTTGAACAATGTTGCTATATTAACATAAATTATGATGTATGAAAACATTTGAATTTTGATCATGTTCTGTATTTTTCATAATAGGCTCGGCACATGAAGTTCAGCGGTTCCATCGGGACGTCGATGAGACAAAGGACTGGATCCAGGAGAAGGATGATGCATTAAACAACGATGATTTAGGCAAAGACTTGCGTAGTGTGCAAACATTGCAACGTAAGCACGAGGGTCTGGAACGTGATTTGGCAGCGTTAGATGACAAGATCCGTCAGCTGAATGAAGTGGCGCAACGGCTTATGCAAAGTCATCCGGATACGGCGGAGCAAACGTGCGCTAAGTTGAATGAGATCAATGAGCAATGGAAGGAGTTGCAGACTAAGGCGAAGAGCCGTAAGGAACGACTGCTGGACGCCTACGATTTGCAGCGGTATTTAAGCGATTATCGAGATCTAATGTCGTGGATCCGATCATTATTGGCGCTCATTGATACCGATGAACTGGCGAATGATGTGACCGGTGCTGAAGCACTGCTAGAGCGCCATCAAGAGTTACGTACTGAGATTGACGCACGATCTGGTACTTTTCAGGTTTGTGATTTTGATTTCCACTACCCTTTTTTTTCTAATTTCTAATAAAAGACTAAGCAAATTTATACGCATAGAATTAATGCAAACCATGCACTACTGTAATATTGTAGTGTTATTGCTTTTATAGCTTTCATCACCTTTGGTGTACTATGGTCTAATTTTATAGGGGTAATAGTATTGACTCAAAATTTTAAAATTTTAGGCTTTTGAGATGTTCGGACAACAACTGTTGCAGTCTGGGCATTATGCTAGTAATGAGATTGAGAAACGATTGGTCGAAATGAACGAGGCACATAATCAAATGGAAAAAGCTTGGATGGACCGAAGATTGCGTTTGGACCAAAATTTGAATTTACAGCTATTTTATCGAGATTGTGAACAGGCGGAAAATTGGATGTCGGATCGGGAAGCATTTTTGGCTAGTGAAGAAGTTGATTCGAAGGGTGATAATGTGGAGACATTGATCAAGAAACATGAGGATTTCGATAAGGCTATCAATGCACATGAAGAGAAGATTGCTGCATTACAAACGATGGCTAATCAGTTTATTGGAGAAGGTCATTATGCAGCTGATGCGATTGATGATAAACGGAACCAAGTTTTGAACCGGTGGCGTGACTTAAAGGAGGCTTTGATTGAAAAGCGGTCAAAATTAGGTACGATTCAAGTTAAAGTTGTCTTATAAATAGAATTTCAGAACGTTTTTTCTCACCTTCTAATCGACTTTAATTTCCACACGATTACTTGTATACACTTTCAGTCGAAGATTGAAACGTCTTAAAATTGACACGAAAAAATCTATGAAAAGTCTGTGAAATGTTTTTGTTAATTTAAGGTAACTCCTGGTTGTTTCTTAATTTTTTATTTATAAAATGGTTTTTTCTCCATTGCTTGATTCAGAGTGAAAATTTTTAACCAAGTAAGGCTTTCCTAAATAGACGGATTAAAGTAGAACTAAAATTCTAAATTTAATCAGGAAATCATCTTAAGACTATAACCTATTTTTTGAGAGTCCAATGTTGTCCTAAAAAACTTTTACATACTATTAGTTTCATCAAAACGGGTCTCTGTATGGAATGTATAATAAAAAGATGACGATAGCATATCTTTATACTCCAATGAAAACAACTGAAATATTGGAAAATAGCTAATCTCAAATTCTAAGTTCTTAAATGGAATATTTTCAATGAAATCTCTTGAACTTTTCCTTAATTTTCTTATGTAAATATCGAACTGGATTATTTATTTATTAAAAGTACAATAAGTCACTTGATTTTAGCTCTAAGTTGCTACCCTCGTTTAGCAGGGAAATTTTAAACAAAAAAAATGTACATATGTACATCTAACGTAGTTCGCATAGTTTAAAGGTCACTATTCGATTCTTGTGTACAAAATAGTCCGATTCAAACCGTGCTTGTGCCGATGTTTTTAACGATTTTCTCACTTTGCGCAATGTGTTTTTTCAAGAAACAATTCTTAGAATTCTCAGTAAATTTTCTTATGATTTTGATAAGAATATAATATGTTTATACGAACCTGAGGTTATTTAAGATGGATATCTCATGATTATTGTTTATTTATGTTGGAAAACTAGGCGAATCGCAAACGTTACAACAGTTCTCTCGAGATGCTGATGAGATCGAAAACTGGATTAGTGAGAAGCTACAGATGGCAATGGAGGAAAGTTATAAAGACCCAGCGAATATTCAGTCGAAGCATCAAAAGCATCAAGCGTTTGAGGCTGAATTGGCTGCAAATGCAGATCGGATTCAGTCAGTGTTGGCAAACGGTAATAATTTAATTGAGAAACGAAAGTGTGCTGGATCAGAGAATGCAGTTAGAACGCGACTTGAGTCGATTGCTGACCAGTGGGAACTGTTGACACAAAAGACGACCGAGAAATCGATGAAGTTGAAAGAGGCGAACAAGCAACGCACCTATGTGGCTGCTGTTAAAGATTTGGACTTTTGGCTTGGTGAGGTGGAAAGCTTGTTGACTAGTGAAGACGCTGGTAAGGATTTGGCTACCGTGCAGAACCTGATGAAAAAACATCAGTTAATAGAAGCCGATATTCAAACGCATGCAGACCGCATTAAAGATATGAATGAGCAGGCTGACTCGTTGATTGAAAGCGGACAATTCGATGCGGCTGGAATTCAGGAGAAACGATCTTCGATTAATGAACGGTATAAACAATGGATAGTTTTTAAATTAATAATCTAAGAAACATTGATAATAAAAACTGCTTTCTTATAATAAGAGTCATTTTTTCACGGACCAAAACACACTATTTTCATAAACTTGTACCTTTGTGCACAAAATTATATAAAAATTGTGTGCGAATGATTATAGGGTGCGTTCGAAAACTTAACAGTAGTTAACCATTTGGTAAATATTTTTTTTAAAATGTTGAATAAACTGCTTAGAAATATTAAATTTATGTTTCATTCTCAAATAAATCCTATTTTTTTTTAAAATAAGCTTAAATTATTTGTTTATCGAGACAAACGTTTTTATTATAAGTCTGTAAATAAGGAATCTTTAAATTTTAAATTTTCTTATGAAGCTTCATGACAACCAACTGTTAAAAAATATTTTATCAAAATAGTTGACTTTTCGAATGCACCCATAATTTTGTGCCAAAAAATACACAAATTTAGTCCGTAAAAAACGCTTAAGGTTTTTATAAAAAATGAAAATATTTTATCAAGTGACTATACATAATTAGTGCATGGCTGCTTAACACATTGTAGATCGGACATTATTTATAAAAATTAACGCTTATAATCTAAGAGTTTCTCAGTACTATGTTTACAGTATTATTTGTAAATGTAACGAAGAAAAATGATAAATAGTAATCACAATTTGAATGCATAATAATCTGCTAATTGCATTAAGCTATCGAAAGACGCGATAATGAATTCTATGTCAATAATGTGTTAACAGTATCCCATTTTGTTTAAATATACCTAAGACTAAGGTATTATGAAAAACCAATTTTAAATCGTTTTTGAAAGATTACTATCTACTTTTAGTTGCTGAATCAGATGGCTTATAATTGACTGATGTGCCATAAGTTCTTATTATGTTTTACACTTTATGTTTTTAAGATTTGTAAAATTGACGAAGACTTCAAAATAATGCAGAGTTTACTTGAAATTTTTTTTTAACTTTAAACTGATTTCTGTTTTTAATTTAGCTGTGGTAAAAATTAACACACTTTGTGATTGAAATTTTTACTGTGAATAAGTTTCTCGAAACTACATTTTGTTGAATTAAAACTAATAAGGATTATGTGGCGTTTTCAAAAACGGCTTAATCTCTTTGTTGAAAAAAAAGGATTAAAATAATATTGAAAACCATACTTTATCAATTTTTAACATGATTCAATTCTAACTAATTTTGAATTAATTACTCATTCTCGAAATACTGGAGGATATTTTTAGTTTCATTTCTACTCAGAATAGCGTTTTGAATGTAAATAGTGTTGAAGTTGTCAAAGCATCTAACGTTATGTTTATTTTAGCTATGAACGGATCAAGAACTTGGCAGCGCATCGACAGAATCGCCTAAACGAAGCTAACACGTTACATCAGTTTTTCCGTGATATTGCTGATGAAGAAAGTTGGATCAAAGAGAAAAAGCTATTGGTCAGCTTCGATGACTACGGTCGTAATTTAACCGGTGTCCAGAACCTGAAGAAGAAACATAAACGATTTGAGGCGGAGCTAGCGTCTCACGAACCTGCTATTCAGGCTGTTCAGGAAGCTGGTGAAAAGTTGATGGATGTGTCGAATTTAGGTGTACCTGAAATTGATACACGTTTGGGGGCGTTGAATGTGGCGTGGGCAGAATTAAAACAACTAGCTGCTGTTCGTGGTCAAAAGTTGGACGAGTCTTTAGTGTATCAGAAATTTGTGGCTCGAATTGAAGAGGAAGAAGCCTGGATCAGTGAGAAACAACAATTATTGTCCGTTGATGACTTTGGTGATACAATGGCTGCCGTGCAGGGTCTTTTAAAGAAACATGATGCATTTGAAGTGGATTTTGCAGCGCATCGCGATCGTTGTACAGAAATCAATGAAGAAGGAGCTAAGTTAATTGCCGATCGCAATCATCATGCGGATAATATTCGAAGTCGGTGCGATCAACTACAGGTAAAATTTGATTTTTTGAACAATAAATATCTGCCTTGTTTTAAAAAGCTACTTATAGCGTAAATAACAAATCTATTGAAGGCAGGTTTACCAAAGTACCTATAATGTATTATTCTAACTCATATTGTCTAGGAAGTGTTTAAATATTAAAGGATAAAATGTTTGTTTTCATTTGATTTCGTAATAAAATTTAAGGGTAGACTATCATCATAATTTTAATTCGTGTATGAAGATTATGTTAATATACATAATGTATACTTATGTATACATGTTTATAAAAGTTACACTATGCTTTTAAATGTTATTTAGTATTTTAAAAGCTTTATTTTAACGTCCAGGATGTTCATTTAGATCAGTGATTCTCAACCTGGGGGATATCGCCCACTGATGGGCGATCGACATACTAAAGTGGGCAATTATTCGACTATACGTTTTTGGGGGGCGATAGTCATTTTGCGTGGGCGAAATCATTTTGAATACCCGCTTGTAGTGATGGCTTATCAAATCCATATATAAGAGATACCACTGAATTTTTTTATTGCGCCTCGGCCGGCCATAGTATGCACATGTATTAGATTCGCTTTGCGTGTGTAGTAACGATTTCAAACATTTAGGCAAATGCTAACTAAGCAAAGAAGTCGCTTAAATTTTTGGGACAAAGTGATTATATCTCTCAAAATTAGAACCAAATAATATTAAACTGCAAGAATTATCAACCTCAAGATTCTCATTAAAACTTTAAATTTCATTTAAGTTTTATTTATATGTTAGGTTAAAATTAGAGCAAATATTTGTATTACTTTATGTGTCTTACTTTTTGTAGGTTAAATTAAAATTCTAAATAATAAATGTCATTCTACTTTTGTTCTTTTCAAATTTCTTTGGATATATCTTACTAACGGCTAATTTTAACCAAGCCTACCTTATATTAGAAATTATCATGCAATTTTTATCCTTTAAAATTTACAGGGGGCGAATTAAGAAGTGGGCCTTACACAGTGGGCGTTTGGTCCGAAAAGGTTGAGAAGCATTGATTTAGGTATTTTTCCGTAAAAATAATATCAACTGTTAGACAATTTTAAATAACTTAACAAATTTTTAGACGAAACTCAACAACCTTTGTAATTTGGCTGCAAATCGAAAACGGCGTCTGATGGACAATTCGGCCTATTTACAATTCATGTGGAAGGCAGATGTTGTCGAATCGTGGATTGCGGACAAAGAGACACGTGTGAGGTCTGATGAACTGGGCCGTGACTTGTCCACAGTGCAGACGCTGTTACGCAAACAAGAAACATTCGATGCTGGATTGCATGCATTTGAGCACGAAGGTATTCAGAATATTACTAACTTAAAGGACCAGTTGCTAGGCTCTGGTCACGAACAAGATGCTGCGATTGCGAAACGTCACAGTGACGTGGTGACCCGTTGGCAAAAATTGTTAGCTGATTCAGATGCACGCAAACAGCGATTGCTTAAAATGCAAGAACAATATCGACAGATTGAGGAACTATTCTTGACGTTTGCAAAGAAGGCATCGGCGTTCAACTCTTGGTTCGAGAATGCCGAAGAGGATCTTACCGATCCGGTGCGATGTAGCTCAATTGAGGAAATACGGACGTTGCGCGAAGCCCATTCCCAATTCCAGGTAGGCGTTTATACGAATTTGAATGAGAAGAAACTTAAGCTGTCTTTGAAAATTCTACTGAATTCCAATTAATCGGGGTACATTAAGGCGAAGTTTTCAGATAATTAGTTTAACGTCACATTTTTTAAATGTGGTCAATTATGCACGATTCAACGAAGAAAGAGTTGACGTTTATACGAAACTATCAACAAATAAAAGTTTAAAATGACGTCAAAAACGATCGAAATGCTATATTTGATTTTTTATTCATCCAAATTAAGCTTGAAAAATGTAGGATGCAAAAAGATGAGAAATAACGTTTTCACTCATTATGATTAATCGTGATACATACTGATCATGGTTCAAAGGTGTCGGATAGTTTTTGAAAACGGCTTTAGTTAAATCAACTGAGAATTTTTTAATAAATTAATTTTTTCGCCGTTGCTGAATTTGCATTCTGTCTTTTTTGTGTAGGTAGACATATTCGACTTTTTTTAGCACAGGTATGTGCAACTTTTGCAGAATTAAAAGTTAAATTAGAAAAAATATTTTTTTAAAAAGAAGCTTGTCTGAAAAACTTTTTAAACAATATTAAAATTTTGACAATCAGTCATGGACCTAATATACATGGACTGCTCCATAGAATACAAAACATAGAAGTAAAACTCAAATGCGTTAAATTTCACTTCACTTGTGACGTCACTTAAACAAACTCACAGAACTACTTTATACTATTAAAAAAATACAGATATGATTTTTTAAGATTAATTTAATTCAGTACACAATAGAAGATTTAATTAAATTTTTTTTTTCGACAAAACCAAATCATTTTTCCCTACTTTCGCAAATTCGGAATGCCTTTTCCACGATCGCGTATTTTTTTTTTATTCTGGGCACACCATTCTAAATTTTTTCCATTTAAAATATTGTTGATATTTTTGGTTCACTCAAATGTTAACAGATTTAGTGCATTTTCAACAAATGAATTTTTGAATTCATTTTCATGAAGCACACAGGTAAAATTGAAACGTATTTGATTCATTGCTGTATTCTTTAAAACCGTCATAAATTTTTCCTTATACCATATTTTTGGCATTAATGAATCAAACACTTTGTATGTTTGTGTTAATATTCGAACCTAAGAAATAAGTTTCAAATTTATAAATCTTTTTTATAAGGTAAGCAGTACCGCTTGCATTGAGCAATATGTTAATGTCGATTTTAATTCGAAAATTA
>AGDA01057820.1:0-12687 GCA_000281935.1 Mengenilla moldrzyki | reverse complement strand
GGTGTACTTACTTTTAATCTCCATAATTCATTCCCAAATAAACTAGGGTCAAAATAGCATGTTGTTTTTAAATTGAACAAGTGCCCTACCGAATAAAGTAGTTTGAAAAAAATCAGCACCGGAGGCCCTGAACTTTTCTCTATTAGATATTGTTTTAGTCTTAGTTTTTCGAAAAAGCTCAAAAATTTCAAAAACAATATAAAGAAAATAGTTTTATATTTGCATAAAAAATCTTTTATCCAAAAGATTTAACATAAACTTTCTATTAGTTTTGTTACAAAAGAATAATAGGGCTTAACATTTTATTATTTAAAAAACAGATTATTTTTTTAAAAGTAATAGGAATACTGCTTTTAATTATTTGCTAATAAAAGTTTTGAAATAGGTAACCATTTATATTAGAAACTTTTTCGGTTTTAAATAAGTATCGTTATATAAGTTTGCAACATTTCTAAACCAAAATTGATTATTTAATCTATTGTAGTCTATCCTAATTTAAAATAATTTACGTAGTAAGAAATTTTTCAAATTTTTGTATTACTGATATTTTAAGGTTATTAGTATCTGTTAATCAAAAACCTATATAATATTTCAGCTTGAATCAAGTACCTTTAGCCTTCAAAAACTTTTACTTGATAAATAATAATACAATTCTTTATTATTATTTCATTTCCTTTCTTTTATTTAATTAAAGTTAAAGTTTTGCACATTTTAAACATATTTTCATATTATTGCTTATAAAATGTTAAATAAAATATGTTTTAATTAAATCAATAAAAAATTTAAAAAATGTCTGTTTGTAAGCTACTCTATATTTACACATTAAAGAAAATTTTACACAGACACTAAGTAATATGTGATTGTAAATATCAATTAATCTTTACTAACTAACAAGATTATTTCATTATTTTTGAATTACGCAAAAATATTTCTTACATATTTTAAAACAAGAAAAACTTTTATTTTAATAATAATAAAGTCATTTTGTTAAAGGGTAAGTAATGTTAAATCTAATTAAAAAATATCTATAAGAAAAAAGTGTAAGGATTATAAAGAGTGAGGTATAAAAAAGTATTAAATAATAAGTGTAAAATTTTATTTTTAAGTCCCCCGTTTCTTAAAAGTTTGAAAAACTTCAACTAAAAAATGACTGCATTTAAAAATAATCTGACAACAAAGTGTAGCCCAGAACGCTGTTTTTTTCGTACTGAGAAAATCGAGAATCAAAGTCCAATTTTCAAAAAATTCTTCTGTACTAAAATACAATTTTTTTTGACATTTTTTCGGACATATCTGGAAATAACTCAAAATCGGTTTGAGCAATCAACTTGAAATTTAGTGAGTATATTGTTGAAGACTTTTTTAATTTCCTGCAAAATTTTAATGTCAAGCTCAAAGAATTTTTTTTTCCACGATTTTTTAAACTTTGAAAATACATTTCTTCCCTCCCTAAAAAACTAAAGGATACAGAAAATTTTGGTTTCTATTTTAAATGTTTGCAGACCAATATCTAACAGAAAATCATAAAACTGCAGAGGGGTATTTGTCAAAAGTCCAATTTATTGGTTAGTGTTATCGTAAAAAAAAGGTATTCTATATATAACTTTTGTAAAGGCAGTGTCCCCACTATAGAATCATTTATACGATATTTTTATGGATATAATTTTACATCAAGCAATACAAAAAATAAAGCCAAAATAAGCACAACAGCAATTAAAATAGAAATATGAATAATGATCGCATTCCAGTTCGTTGTAAATGTTTTTTTTTTTGACAATTTTAAAGCAATCGAAAATTATTACTCATTTTTAATCATCTTATATCGTCGTAAAAACCGAGTAGCTGTTCGGGATGGTTTTTGAGGGTTTTTTTTTTAAAATATACTCTTATGCATGTAATATTTTCGTACTACTTTCATATTAAAAAAATTTCAATAGTCAATTTGACAATGCCCGTAAAAGTTTTCAACTCAAAAAATTGTTCATATACTACGAATTGCTACCAATCAATGATTATCATCAACCCCCTAATAAATATGGCCAAATGGAATGTGCTTTATCTTATTTAGCAATATAAAAATACAATTAAATTTTAAATTCGGGAGTCTTAAATCGTCACTGTAAGTAAGGTTTAAATATATTTAATATATCTATAGGCGTTTTCAAAAATAATGTCTTAAACAGGACAATTTTACGTCATAGCTACTCAGAATTACTCGACTCCTATGTTTTACACAAGACCGAGTAAGTTTACAAAGATACTTTACAACCCTGTTCTGAACAGACCACTATTTTTGAAAACGCCTTATGTAAATATAGGAGCGCACATATCTATTTCGATCATGGAAGAATAAAAAGTAAAGTGAGCATTCACGATAAAGAGTGCTGTATACAACTTTGAAACAAAATTAAAATACGAATGTCTGTAAAAATATTTGATATTAATGGATTTACCATTAACACAGAGATAATTCGAAACGATTCCCGTCTTTCATTTTCAGTCTGTAATGAAGTTAAATTTTCAAAAAGGTGAAATCATACGCATTTGAATATTTGTTACAAAGTTGCCATAAGCTCTGTTTACGTTAATGCTCAGTCTATGTTTTATTCGTCCATAATTTGGATGTTCCTAAGTATATTACCAAATTGTCCTAAGCCTAACCAATAGTGTTTTAAATTAAACAAGAAACAGGGCTAAGACTGTTCTTATGAGCCATATAAAAGAACACCTACACTTAAATTAATTTTCAGCATCTATTACTTAGTTATTTTGTTTAATTTGATAAAAGTTAAACATTACGAAACTAACATAGGCATAATTTTCATTTATAACTTTCGCAATAAAGTAAATAAAATATTTAAAAAAACGTATATTACATTTACAAAATATATTTACAAAATCATTTCATTAAAAATTATAAAAAGATTTATAATATAATAAAGCAATATTTAGTAATAAATAAAACGATTTTATGTTTATTTTTTACTAACCTTTATCTATATATTTATACTCATTAACGCTATATATACTTAGTTTCAACAAAAAAGTTTATAAAACTGACAGTAAAGTTTTATTTTTTATTTTGTAAAAAAAAGTTAATTTAATTTTTCCAAATGGTTCAGGCTCTTAGTTTTAACCTGTAGGCCTATATTTGTTTATTATAATTTTCATATAACACCTTTGCTTTATGTCTTCTCTTATTATATTAATAGTTAAATATTTCCCAAATCTAAAAACTTGATCAAAGTTAATAGAAGTTTTACTTTATTTTCGAACTTTCTTTTTTATTTTAGTAAAATCAAAAATATTGACTATACATATTTAAGTACTCCGATGTATTCAAAATCAAATTATACTTCCATTTATCTCATATAGCATAAATCAGAACATGCGTTTCTTCAATTTTAAATTAAATTTCTTTATAAAACTGAATAATTACTAATATTTCTATAAAAGTTAACGAAATAAAAAGCAAGATGATTTCATTATTAATAATCAATCTTCATTAAGGAAAACCGTAGATTTTATTTTAAAATTGAATTAATAGAAAGTTTTAACCGTTTTAAGTACAAAAAAACTTACTCATTTTCTCTAAAACTTCGCTTGCCAAAAAAGCAATTAATTTTCTTATTTTTCAATATTGTATACAAACGAATTTGGCACATTAACTGTTAAATAATCAGCTTGAAAAATTGAAAATTTCGCAAATCGAAAAGGCAATTATCGCTTAATTGCCGCGTTTCCTTTGTGATTTTCATGTTTGAAAAGCCATGAAAAACAATTGCGAAAACTCAATTTGTTTCCTTTTATTTACGGTCTTGTTGTTTCGGTACACATGATGACATAACGTTTTTTATAATTAAATAGAAGAAAATTATTCATAAATTTTAGGCTTTGAAATCCGAAAGTATAAAAACACCAATTTACACTCGCACACAAATTACAAATTGTTGTAAATCAATGTTGAATTTTAATTAAAGGTGTTAATTGAAATAATTGTCAACTGACATCGTTTTTTTTTAATCAATACAACGGTGTGCCACTATTAAAATAATATGTAAAGTTTGTTTTTATGAATTCACATTGCATGTTTGAAATTTGAACTGGAATTTATTTCAAATTTATACGGGTTTGTTTATTTTTTAATATGAAGCTTTAAATTCAGTTACATTTTCGAAAAGTAAATGTTTTTTTCCAAATGGATGCTTATTGAAGATGTTAAAATCAAGTTTACTGTTTCAATCAGCACTCTTCAGTTGAGTAAAAGTTTAAATTCAAATTAATAGTTCCTATAAAATTAGAGAATAATGACAGATTAACAGCAATTAATGTGGAGCACTAGAAAAACACAAATCCACTTGTTGCTTATTGTGTACATTTAGTGATGAAATAACATATAAAGTTTACAGAGATTAAACAGGTCTACAATAAATCTAAATCATATTTTTTATATTTAAGCGTTTGTGAGCTTAATTACTCTTCTTTTTAATTTAGCGTTAATGAGCATAAAAAATTTAAAAAAAAACTTATTTAATTATAAAAAGTAAATATATCACGTTTTACGTCCATAAGATTTGAGCATAGAAATAAGAACACATAACACACTACTTTTTTAAAACATTAAAAAAAACAGAAAAAACTGTATTTTTTTTTAAAAAAATCGTATTATAAAAGCTTGAAATAAAAAATATCACTTTACTATATTTACAATATTAATGTTTTCTTGGGGTTTAACCCTTTCAGAACCGTAAGATGTCCAAGACTAAATATGCCAATATAACAATATTTTAGCTATGGTTGTAGGCGTAAAGTAAGAGAATATCACCAGAAAAACAAAGCAGGGTGTATAGGTTTCCTATAATTTCACGGGAAATATTTTACCCATTGGACCATAAACAAAGAGTTAAGTTCATTATATCGGTATTTTATTTATTGCTTTGTAACATAAAAACATACTTACCACATAACATAAAGCACGTGACAAAATACAGTTATTTTATTTTCACAAGGCCAAAATACTTTCAAAATATTATTAGTTCATCCTGCGAACGTTTTGGTTTTTTGCACAATAAAGTTTGGCAATTCTTTTTTTTATTCGTTCAGAAATACATTTGCCGCCTTGGACATACGTTTTATTTCGACATTCAGTAAAAAAAAATATCGATCCAATAATAATTAAACAATCGATAACGATTTTTGTAGAAGAGAAAAATATTTCCCTTTGTTTTGAAAGAATTAATTTTAATAATAAATAATCTCAAAAATAATTATCACAAGAATGACATATATGCTTCTAAATCTAAGGACATGATTGCTCAAATGAGGAAATTTGGGAAAAAGTTGGCATCCAAATAGCTCAATGGTAAAACGCACAGTTTAAATGTTGTTAACATTTTTAACTCATAAAACTCATACACAGGTGAAAAGTTCTATTTAAAATTTTGTACAAATCAGCTTAATTTTAAGACAAGTAGAAACTATACTAAAAATCTGTAAAAAAAAATACTTCGCTTTAGCAAATTCAGTATCAGTTTGCAGATTATTAAGTATAAGTCTTTTAGAATGAAATATAACTTTTATCACTTAAAATTTTAAATAGAAATTTTTGTGAATGTATGTATTATTTTCGTTAAGTAATAGAAAACTTATATTTTTACATAGGTTTAAAAGTATAATAAAGAGCTCTTTACATATATTTAAGAGCATGAATTATTAAACAGTCTTTTGTTTGCTTAAAATCAACAGAAAAACAAAATTATGCATCGCTTTTTTGTCAAAAACGTTTATTATATAGTACACATTTATTTAAAAATTATTTATACAATACGTGATTTCTAGAGAAAATCTTATATTTGCAAAAGTTATGTAAAGCTCTCCTTAATAGATTAAAATTTTTCCTATTTTTAAATATAAACATTGTCAATTTTAAAAGATTTCAAACAAATTATAATGTAATTAAATATGATGTTTAATAAACGCGTAAAGAACATTTAGAAACCCAAAATGATAATCCTAATTCTGAAATTTTAAACAAATAATAAGCCGAAAATCGTGTAATATTTTATTTAAAATCTGTATTTTCCAACAAATATAAGCTTTGTGCTATACAAGCGTTTAATGACGCTAGGGTTGTTTCTCTTTTATAGCAACAACTGTCGCTAAAATATCGAAAAATGGCGGATTACTAACATGACTAATCTGTGTTAATATCCAAACTATTAACGATGGTAACTTATTATAATTTGGTGATTTAAAAGTTGAATTTGTGAATAACGAGTTTTTATCACATTTAGTTTTATGTTTTAGCACACGAAAAAAATCAAACGAGACACTATGTTACAATGACGCTGTTCGGTAATAAAATGAAGTCTTTGTGTTTTTGAAAAGTCTAATTGTGTACATTGGCTATTGTTATATTATTATTTACACCTAATTCTTTTTTACACGAATTCGATTTAACATGAGTTGCTTTGTTTTAACATAATTTTTAATATTCTGCTAATAATATTTTATATCTATATTATTTTAACTTTTTTTACATTAATGAATTCCACATATTATTTTTTTTTTTAGTGTAGCGTATTTATGAAATATTTAAAATGTTGTAGAGCTTGCTTTCATATTTGCAATGGTTAGCGAGATTGTAACCACCGAAGACACAAATATGCTGACACCATTTTGAAAACGAATAATCCTGAAAATCTAAGTTGGTATTGATCACGTAAAAGAGATAAAAGAGTTTTCCTTGGTAATTTTCACTGTACGTTTTTAAGAATAAAACACTGTACTCTTATTTGAAATTTTGGTTCATTAGTAATAAAATTACATATGACCACTTAACATGCCATCTTTTGCCTAGAACCGCTCAGAACCCCTTAAAATGGAGTCGACGTATCTGTGTCTTCTGTGTTGTAACCACGTTTATATGTGTGTGCAGTTTTAGCTTTTAGAAAAAATAACGTTCATAATTATTAGTGTTCCTTACATCAGGGTGTATTTTATTTTTTATAATATATTAACCAATTGAAATATGTAGGCATGAAATGGATTAATTTTTGCTTTTTTACGTTTCTAAATATTTTTTTAGTTCAAATTTGAAATTTTAAAATGTAAAATATGTGAAAATGTAAAATATTTGAATTTCTAGATAATATGATTATCGTATGCGTATACGTGTGGGGTTTCAATTTCATAGAAAACATCAAAATAATTTAATAGTTATCATCTTAACGAAAAAGATTTAAATGGTAAGAAATTTGTTTTCAGAGAGTTATTTATAAAAAATTATTTTTGAATACACTTACTATGCAAAAAACATTTTAAAAAATTGTGACAAAGTTGTCCAAGTAACATATATTCACGTCGCAATGGGAAAATATATATTTCAATAACAACGAGCTTTCTTTGGGTGTTATATTGAAAAGTGCATTTCGATCATATTTTTAGGTCTGTAAATGTCAGTAAAAAACATTTTTTACTGTTCCGATGTCTATAGATGTCTTGTTGTGACTAAAATAAACCGTTTTCCGCTGTTGCAATTTTATCAGAAATTTTGAAATTTGTGGCATACAAGGTTTATTGTTTTTTTATTATTTGCATTTTAAAAGCATATAATTTTTATTATTTTTCGACTGTTATTAAATAGTAGCCCTTATTTGAATATTCTATATTATGGGTATAAATTAAAATTATACCATTAATTTCTTTAAATAAAAAAAGTTTAATGTTAGAAATTTTTTTGTTTTGTAATTGTATTAATTGTTTTGTAATTGTATATTATATGGAATATAATTTATTTCTAGTATGACAGTAAGTTTTGTTTAAATAAATTTTTGAAATTTTTTTTTGAAGTACCCCAGGTTGGAAATAGCTGCTTTAGTTGTTTTTTTTTTTAATATCAGCTGATAATTTAATCGATTTTTTCAAATTTTTAAAATAATATAATCAAAAACTTTAATTTGGCCACAAAAAAATTTAAAAGTACCGCATACGGGTTGGACATGCCTGCTCTACATTAATTCTACACAACACCAATTCTACACACGATCAAGTAGCTAAATGCAACTATTATGTTTACAAATTACTGGTAAATTTAATCTTTTTATATAAATTAAAGAATATAGATGCCTTAATTATATTTTTATTACAATTATGAGTTGTTACTTAATACAAAATCATATGTAACAGTTCAAGTATTGCTATTTTTTGCTACTTATTTATAAACATAAAAACCTAATTTTCGATTATAAGTAGCAATCAATTCAAATTACATTTACAACTGTCATTAAATATATTAAAAAGAATAACAAAAGCTGAATATTATAATTAGGAATATTACAATAAAAGTATACTTATATCGCGAACGTAAATAATCTAATAGACTATTTATGTCCATTTATTCTCGGTACACAAGTTTAATAACTTCAATAAACATTAGAAATTACTTTTTTTACCAAATTTAAGTATGTAATTTGTTTAATGGAAGTAATACAGAATGCATACGTAGAAAAGATAAACGTTAACTCGTAACAAAAAGATCATAACAAAAGTCATTAAAGTACTCAAGTTGTAATTAGTCATTCCGTTTCGGAACAAAAATGGCATTTTCATGAAAAGAATTATCATTGAGAATCGAATAAGGTGACTTGCTTAATTAACTATAATTACAATATTTGAATCTTAATGGCAGAGAAATATTCATGAATTTTTGACGAAATGAGAAAATGCACTTTTCCGCACTTGAACCGCAATCGAGCAGTGATTGAAGTGACAGCACTCGGTGCAAACTGACCTCAATGTTTATTGAAATTTTCCGCTTTAATGGCTATTCATTACAAGTGTCTTTCTGTGCAAGAATGTGAATCCGCATTGCGGTTGCGGATCAAGCACGGCGCGGCGCGGTGCGGTGCGGCGTGTGCGCACTTACAACAGGTCCGGTCGAAAGTGATGAATTATGGCACAAAATCCGAGTCCGTTTCGCCACGAGGACGACATGTTATCGATTTTGATGTTCGGGTAATTGTTCACGATCCGCTGACACCAGATCTCCAGCGCCTTGGCTCCTTTTTTCTCCACCATTCTGGATCGGTTCTGTGCTATTTTTGCCGCTTTTCTCAAAACGGAAACAACACCTAGTAAATTAGCGCGGCTGAACGACTACTATCAATAGAAAGCTACCGATTGCAAACACCGACTAACAGTTACGTCGAGACAAATGCAACTTGTTCGCATTGTCTGTTTTTATACCATTCCTCAAAACATTTTTCCCACTGTAATCGACGTGACGTAACGTAACGTCTATGACTTCATCAATTGGAAAAAAGATACATGGATTTTAACGTTCTCCGCGTATCGATCCTTATATTAGTTTTACTTAATTTCATTTAAATCATATTAAATCGACTTCTGTATTAAAATCATTGATTTTAATACCAGTCGTGTATTTCAAACTTAGGAATTTTTTTAAATTAAAATTCAAGTAAAATTAATTAAAATAGAAATGTAATAACAAATGTCACATTAGAAAATTTTGCAAATATAACTTTTAGTTTTTTATAATAGATGGTTTCTAAAAAGGGTGGAGTTTTAGCTACAATAAAGTCCTGTTCAAAAAATCTGTCCCGAACAGGACAATTTTACGTTATAGCTACTCAGAACTACTCAACTCCTATGTTTTCGTATAACAGCGAGTAGTTTGAAAAAATACTTGTCAACTCTGTTCGAACAAGACAGACTTTTTGAACACAACTTAAGAAGCAAAATTCAATTACAATAAAGACCACATAAATTTACCAGCCCTATTTTTTAAGAAAATTTAAATCGGCTTTAACAAATATAAAAGTAGTGCCATCTTTTTATTGACATTTCTGCGTGCTCATATGGCTTGTTTCAAAAATGAGCAGATCACTGATCGCTCAATTTGTAAATTTTAAAGGAATCTATGAAGAATATTTTTGTCTATATACTGAAGTGAAGAAACTTTTACTAATGAAGAAAATATATGTAAAGTTTATACTAGTATTAAGCGGTTTAGAAAAAATGGAAACGTGCGCGATCGGTGATCAGTTCACGTTTGAAACAAGCCCATAATTAACATTTTACCGACCAATAGCCTACACTGAGAAAAAAAATTGCCATCTCATTAAGAAAATGACTACAAATTGAAGGCTTGTAGTTTATAATATCAAAAATTTAAAAATAACTATTTATATTCAAATTAACAAAAGCAGTTATTAAAAATAATTAAAATTGCTTTATTGTCACTTGTTTACTAACTTTTTTATTAAATCGACCAATTTTTTTTCTCTGTGTATTAATAGATTTTTGGATTCGGGTTTACTGACCAATTGCTTATTCATCGGTCTTTTTTTCAGAGCAACCTAACAATAGCCTATCGATTAGTAACCCGACCTTAAAAAGAAAATAAAAACCTGATCGAACCGACTCGAGGATCAATTGTTGTTTAGGTAAATTTGCAGTTTAGTAGTAGATCTTTATGCAGTTGAATCGTTACTAGTTGCTAAAATGATAAAACGTTTTATCAGCGCCAAAATTAAATGTTTTAACATTTCCTAACCTGAAAATTTTGAATTTAGCCTCTGCAGCAATGAATTTTAATAAATTTAATGAGAAATAAAAAAAATCAAATAAAACTAACATTTACTATTTAGATTTTCTTTATATCCACTCTTAAAAAATATAAAATATTCAGAGCATAGAAATGTTTGATTCATTTTTAACAAAAAATACATCCTTTGTAAAAAAGCAATATATATTTTAAAATTTGGTCGTTGTCGTTATATTGAAATTAGAATAAAAAAACAAAAAACAAAATGTCTTCATTAAATTTGGTTGATAAGCGGCCAGAGGTTGATAGTAAGGCGAAACCGACGCGGATAAAAAAGTAAAAATCGACACAAAAAAGGTCGACTTATATTTTTTTACGCATGCGTTTGTTTAAACTATTTTTATTGACACCGTTTTGTGTTCAATTGAATACATTAAAATAGCAAAATATTTGTTATATGCAAAAAAAGCTCTTACATAATGTAGTGAGCTACATGTAGCGTCGCCTGATTTTCGCTACACATTGATAAAAAATCGAGGGCGTTGATTGCCCCGAACCTTTTTATTGTGAACCGGTTCACTCAAAGTACCTCAAATGATTGAGTCTTTGTAGTGACCATCAGCTGATCCATTAGCTACCGGAGCGCCTCGAAAGACTGTTCACCGCGCCCCGCTTGATGTTGCAAAGCGCCCCGTTGGCGTTTGGAGGAGCGCCCCATTCGGTAGTTTGGGCTGTCAGGAGTTTATAGCTTCTCAGTTCTAACGTTTCTCCGATATTTAGACCTATTTATAACCAGTGTTGCACGGAAAAACCCTCTGTCTTATTCGTTCAAGATTCCAGGGGTACCCAGCATGTTCCCAGTACTCATGTCCAATACCGTTACCTCTATGTTCACCGGCTACCCTTCTAATTTCGATCTGTGCTGAAATAACTAACCGACAACTCAAAAAGGCGCAATCGTGATGGTGAGCGACACGGCGCAGATATGATGGGAGAGAAATCTTGCCATGTCTACCAAATCTTGCCCTACAAATCTTCAAACAATTTGCAGATGATGAGTACACGAGCAGGAAATATTAACGGAGTGGTTCGCTGACTGTCCACACCCTGATCATAGAGGAGCCTGATCTGTAGTGCCAGTCTTGGATTTAAACACATATTTGTAGACAATATATTTAAGAATAAACAATAAACATTGTATAAAACCTAGATGACGTTTTTCCTTTATCCTTCCAACAAACTTGCGCATTACAATAAGTATAAAAGGTAATGATATATTTTGAAATATACAGTCGATTACGGTTAATCGGACCACCGGATAATAGGACCAGCCGCTTATTCGGGCCGAGTCTTAAGGAGCCGAAACAAATCCTATGACATTAGCCTAATATTATTTCTTATTAGGACCAAAATTCCATTTAAACGGACCAAAGAAGTGGCAATCTCATTGCTGCGTTAGGTGTTTTAATGATTTTGTTCAAGTGCATTCCGTAAAAAAAATACGTCAGATCACACTGGATACGTTATTCAAACGTTGGCTGGAATTTGACAGCAACTTTTTTTATTGTGCTCCGCATAATGAATATCGTTTAGATCGTTTCAAAGAATTTGTTTAAAATTTATTTTTCAATGAATAAAGCTCATAAGCAACAGTAGTTCTTGTTTATATGTTCGCCATATTTGCGGGTGTCATCCATCTAACATTATAATGATAATGTGTTATGTATAACACGTTTGGTATTGTAATATAGGGCACGTTCATCTAATCGGACCATTCGGTTATTAAGACCAAAATGATCTCGTCCCGATATGATCCGATTAACTGGAATCGATTGTAGTTTACATAATTATGTACAAAAATTAAAAAAAAAATCGGATGCCCTTATTTCAGTGAATATTATGTATTTTAGATACGTATTGATTTTGGTTCGTGCTAATGCTCCTATCAACACAGACTATGAAAAAATTCCCGTTAAGTTCTATCAAAACAACAATTCTTCAAAATCTACATAGGACTATTTGTTGGAGATTTCTAAAACGATCCACAGATTGTCGTCTTAATATTATATTTCGAACAATCGAAAATAAAATTAATTTTCATTTGTTATTTTTATTTGTTA
>AGDA01057781.1:0-11521 GCA_000281935.1 Mengenilla moldrzyki | reverse complement strand
CCAAAAACAGGTCTATTACGTGTTTTATGTTCAGTTTATTATAAAAAGACAACATTTTTGAAATTAAAGAAGTTTTTAAAGGTTTCTAATCAAATAAACATTAAAATTTTAAGAAAAGAGTTTGTGTTTTGTTCTAATTTGCAATGTAGAATAATTTACGAATTCAAGCCACAGTTCAATTTAATTAAAATAGACGTTATTCGCTAAAAAAGAATTTAAATAAATAATTTTTTTGTTGCGTATCACTGATTTATATTCAAGTACTTCTTTTTTTCTTTTTTAAATTGAAAATGTATTGATTACAACTTTTACAATAATATCTTGAAATCATGCCACTTCTCTGCTGGACTTTATACAGTAAAGTTATGTAAAATAAGAAAAAAAATTATACTAAATGATTTTTCATAAAAAGTGTTCATTTTGTGTAAGATATAAAATTAACTTAAGTAATTAATCTTTTCGATTTCCGAAATAAAAAGATTTGCACTAAAATCAAATTCGAACACGAATTATATTTATTCAAACTATTTTTTTAAAATTCAAATTATAAATCACAAATTTTGTAAAACTTAACACTTTAAAAAACAAAACTTACTATTTTTTATTGATTCCTATACGTTTAATCAGTCACAAAAAATTTTATAAAAACTTATTAAAAAAATTAATGACGTCTAATGAATAATAATTAAGCAATAAATATAAATTAGTACAAAAAGTAGCTTCGAAAATAGTAATAATGGAATGGTATTTTGTTGGATAAAATGTCAGTAAAAAAGTCATCGAATGGTAGTATAAAAGAATCAATCAATAAAAACTGAATAATGAAATGATTAAAAATTTATAAGTATAATTGTTGAAAATATAAGAAAAATTAAATGTTAAGCTATAAAAATATACAGAAATTTATTGATAATAGTCTTTGAAAATTCTATATTTATACAGTAAGGAAATTAAATTTGCGAATAATCTTAATTCAATATCATCATTGGAATAAAAGTGAAAATTGAGGAAATTTAATAAATACGTTTTTCTCGCAAAACAGTCAACATTTTATTCCAAGGATATACTTTTATGACTTTAATGCATACATTTTCAACTTTAGAACTCAGAATTTCCGGATGTAGATTTATGTAAGATTTCGCTCGTAAAATCATACACATATTCTCGTGGAACATCTGTGACTTAACAAGATTTTGAATAAACAAAGAGAATAAGAATGAAGGGAAGAATGGCAAGTAATGTTAAAAGAAATGGAGAAAACTTTTATCGCATTTTTCATGATTTCTGAAATCCATGAAAACTCACATTTTAAACGCGCCTAAAGTAAAATTTTCATAAATTTTCCAAGCCAAAATTTGGCCCATAAAAATTTAAATTTTCAGAACGAATCCCGAATATGTAGTATATCATTATCTTATCTCATATTTTTATAAGTTACCACCAAAAAAAAAAACTGTAAACAATTTATATTAGAATTTAAAGTTTGTTTTGTGAAAAAACCAAATGAGTAAAATTTAATGAATTTTACTGAATGGCCACCCTAAAGTAATAAATGTCACCGTTAATCCGATGAATTTTATGAAAATTTTGCATTTGATCCGCGCAAATATCGTCAGAAATGATGAAAACGTAGAGATAATAAAAAATTGTTAAAATTTTATGAAAACTTATTATCAATAAAAATTGAAATTGAACAAAAATCCCGAAGAAAAAACCAATTTAAAACGTGAGCATTTTTTGCAAATAGCAATTCCTTTTTTATACTTATGAAATCATTTTTGCACAAAAAATACTACATTATTATTATTTTTTTAATTTTACTCTATGTAATTAATTACACAATTGACTAAACGACTAAAAAATACAGTACTTAACATTCACGTTTTTATTATTATCTCTTTTCTTCCAAAATGAAAATAATGCAATGCGATTTTTTATTAAATGTGTAATAAATTTTACTTTTAACGTTAATTTCGAGTTTATTTAATTTATTGATAATTTTAAAGCAGTTAAACATGTAATTTTATTTTTGTAAAAAAGCGATAAATTTTAATTGACAATTTTTAGCAAGTAAAAACAAATCATATAAGCCCACTAAGAAGTCGAATAAAACACTCTTTCTTAGCTAAAATTATAATTTTATTGAAAGTTTTTCTTTGAAAATAACGATAATAAACGTCCTGTAATAGATTTATTTAATAATGAAGTCGTGTAAATTAATTAAAGTTTTTTTCAATTCAAAAACCGATTCATTGTAAATTGTTAAATTGTATAAAAATTTCCAGTGTTTATTTTAAAAAATTTCACACCGGAAAAACATTCTCATAACTTTTTGTATAAGAACATTAAAAAAAGACTACACTTTACATTTGTATGTGTTAATAATAATCATAGGCGTTTATCTTAAATTTTAAAATTGCAATGAGCATTTTAATCTATACACTTACGAAACACACAATCAGTTTTATTAAGAGAAGACGATGAAAATATTAATTTTTTTCAATCTTATATTTAGAAAACTTAAGTCACAAAGATTCAAAATTTAAAAAATTGCTCGGGTCATTGGGCACTATATACCAGATATGGCCAGAGTTTTTGACAGACCAGGTCATATTTCAAAATTTAAAATGTTTCACGAGTACAATTAAAAACATTTTTGAAAAGTAAGCAAAAAAGGTATTAAAAATTTTTTACGAAAATTATAATTATTCATTTCACTTCTTTTGACAACTCAGAAATACAACGTTGTACTTAGTTTTTCATATTTCTTATCGGTATTTTCAAAAACATTTTGAAACATACGGAATGATAATTTTTTAAAATATAATAACACAAAAGTAAAAACGGATTTTGAGGACTTTTAACAAGAGCCTTTTTACTAGTGTTTCTATGTTTAAAACTATAGATAATAGTTTAATTGCATTATAAACACTGTCATAGTATAATAAAAAGTATAGAAAATTACTTATATTTCAAACACTTTTAAGTCCTCAGAATTCATTTCATAACCATTAAATGCAAATCAGAAGTAACAGACACCAAAAAAATATTTTTACGATTTGACTCACCTATATATACTTCAAATAAAGTTTTTTTTAAATATTAATACACTTAAACTATAAAATTAATTTTTTGCAAACAAAATTGTACTTGTAATTTTTTAAGTGAAATTTAACTTTAAAACAATATTACAAAAGTTAAAATAAATTTAATAAGGTTTAAAAAAAGTATTTATTGTTCTAAAATTATGGATAAATTAAACTTATATTTAATATATGTTTTGTTAAATAAATATCTCTAAAGTTTTAGTAAAATTTAGAGAGTAATGCATGAATATTATTATATTTTTTCTTAAGTAACTAATATATAAATACCAACATTTCTTTGTAAATTTGTATTTATAACGTTTCAACTAAATTAAATATTACATTATAAACTTTTTTTTAAATGTATTTTTCCCATAGTATGTTACATATATGTAACGATTTCATTTACATTAAACTAAAGCCACAGTTTTAACTTTATGTTTTTTAAACCTTATTTAGTATCCACAATAATTATTAATATTTTATTCAGTAACACTATATTTTCAAAACAAACATCTCAAAAATTTAAACAATATGGTTAACACATTTGATTTCACTACATTTTTTCTGAAGTAATCTATATTTTTTAATAACGTTCAAAAATAAATATTATTCATATAAAAAAAATTAAAAAAGTTTAATTTTTTTAATCGAACAAAAAATAATGAAAATTTTAATATATAAGTTGAAAAAGCAGCAGTGTATTTTTCATAAATGTTTTAAAGTTTAAGAGTTTCAATGTAAAATCACTTTAAAAATTTAAGTTTACTCTTTGTAGTGATTAATCATTTAATAATCGAAAATCAAAAAACCAAGAAGTATAACTTTTTCTAATTATTATTAGGCAATTTAAAAAGTTGAGAAATTTAAATAAAGTCGTAGGAAGCTTTCAAGTTTCTGTAACTTTTTAAAGACATCAGTACTGCAATATTTAAGACATCTTTTTGAATAATTTCCAGTTTAATTTATTTTTTTCAATTTTTGAGCATAAACATTGTAAATATTTTTTTGTTTAAACACTTTTAATACCCACATCATTAATTAGACCTCATATATACCATTTAACATTTACTGAATAACAAAGTGTTACTTCTTTTTATAAAATAAAAAGTAAAAAAAGAAAAAAAATCAAATAAATGTTTCATTACGCTACGTCATTCAAAGTTTTTTTTTTGATTTAATATTTTAAGCTTTTAAAACAATGTATAAAACTAAATAAACATAAACATACTGTTTTTTTAGCGCTTTATGTCTAGGTAGAGCTCTATCTTCAACAGAATTTTTAAATCTATGAGTGTGAAACATATATGTTTACTAAATCAAAAAAGTAGCCTCACATTTTATATTGAGTAAATTTTTAATATGTTCTTCAAACATATTTAAATTTTATAGTTTATACTCTGAGAAGAAATAGTAAAACGAAACAAATAAATTCAATATGGTGCAAAAGAAAAAAGTTTACTATTTACTAAAAAAATATTTAAATTAGCAAAATTATTGTATATCCTAAATATAACTAAAAGCTGTGCTAAAATATTATGATTCTTAATTCTTTTAACTACTATTTTTCTTACGTGGGAAAATATTTATAAGCATTTGAGCAATAATTATTGTTAAAACATGATAACTATAAGAAATACTGCTAAATCAACTACAAAAATGTACAAATATACGCATTAGTTGATTTTATAAATTTGAAATGTCTTCTTTAACAATAAACTTTGGTTAAAATAACAGTCGAAATTTGATTTTTAAAAATCAAAATATAGTTGTCACTTTTTGACAGTTAACTTTTTTCAGTGAGAGTATAGTTATTTTTTTGAATAAAAAAAAAGATTTTTGTACTAAAATGAACATTAAGAAATTAAATTAAGTTCAAAAACCGTAACGAATTTTGAATATAATAAAAATTTGCAAAAACTTGTGTGCAAAACTAAAAAGTGATTTGTAGTTTAACAGATTTGCAAAAAAACTAAAACCTGCTCTTTGCCATTTTAATGATTGGTTTTTGCGAAGAACATTTCCACGCACGAGAAGCAACTGGTGTATTAGTTAGTGAAAAGTTTGAAAATCTAGACAGGCTAGAAGGACCAGAAAAGTCACTACGAACTGATTGTAGACTACCACGACGGTAGTCAGAGCGATTAAGTGAAAAGCCTGAAAACGGCTGATCAACCGAAGGCCGACTAGAAGTCACGTTGCGATACGCGAATGAACTGCGGTTCATAAAGTCATATCGCGAGGTCATCAACAAACTGGACATTGGTGGTGGTGGTGGAATCGGTAGATCCGATTGGTGGTAAATGGCCGATGTTAACTGATAACTCTTGTCGGCAAATTTCGAATTTGCGGCGTTTTCCATCTTGGTGCGTTTTCACGGTGGTTATAAAGGAAAATTGTAAAAATCAATACTTGAACAGCGACGCGGAAACAACATACGGAGTCAAGGTTTAATTTCCGTTTTAAGCACTTTCATTACTTTGCAGTTTTCCGGTAATCATTTTCCTTAAACTGATATAACCTATAAATCTAAACTTCATTTCATAAAGTTGTACACATTCCCTACACGTATTGAAGCAAGTTATCGAAATTACCGCAAATTGTACAAAGCACTGGATTGAATTCAATCTAGAACCGATTCACTACAGCATACTTAAAACTATGATTTTAATACAAATTCTATTATTAGCAACAATCGCGAAATAAGTAAAATTTTCAGTGATTTTGAGGGCTACAGACCCTGAATTTGCGATTTACAATGGACGCCACAGAAAATAGGGTGAATTTCCCGAAGTAGCGTCGCGGCGCAGCGCGGGGTCGATGAGTCAGCGTTCATTCATACATATATACGTTGTAGTAAACATTATAGCGTATTATTTACTTATTCATTTGTCGATGGAAAAATCACCGGTCAAGATACCTTTAAATTCTTCCTATTTTTAGATAGCAAAAAGGAAGCAGATTTAGTCTATTTTTAACAAATTTAATGAAACGCACACCTTAAATTTAAAATAAATATTTAGAAACGAAGAAAAAAGTTCTAATTCGATTTTCCTGTTTGTTTCTGGAGTTTAAACTTAACGGAAATTCGATTAGATTGATCAATATATGAGAAGGAACCGTTTCTTGTTTTCGTAATTACGAAATCGAAAAAGAATAAAGAATTCAAAAAGCCAGGGCACAAATGTGCTAATTTAATTTCCGTAGAAAAAAAAATAAACGCAAAAGTTCGCAAAAATAAAGTCAACAAAAACCCTTGAAAAATTCAAGTTCATACTCCCCTACATTATTTACCCTTATTATATGTGTACTTCAGATAAATCTTTTTGGAAAACAATTCCGAATACAACAGCAAAAGGGTTGTTTTTTAAATTTTCAATACAAAATCAAGCTTAATTAATTAAAAAGAAAAAATAGAGAGCCGGAAAAATAATTTTGTCGATATTGTAATCAACACCGCAATTTAGAAAGATTAATAAAATCAACCGTGAATTAAATTACTCCTTTTACACAAACTTGATTTATTAAAGAACTTTAAAATGTGTAAAATTACATTTTCATTTGCAATTTCAAAACTACCTATTTTACTCATAAGAAATTGTGCATTAAGTTAATATACAAGTAATTATTATTAACAAGAGTACAAAAGATATATACAGAAGAAAAAAACAAATCCCAAATGAGTAATTTATCTTATAAAAGTCTGAATTCGATTAAAAAATTATCTCGAGTAAAAAAAGGAATTTAAACGGATTAAAAGATGTATCAGTTTTTAATAAATTTCAAATTTTATGCAAATTTTTAGTTGAAATTTAAATAATTTTCAACTTCAAAGTGGGATTTAGTTTATTAAGTTTGAGTAGAAATTGATCAAGTGCGCAAAAATGATTTCATATGTTTCGAAATCGATTATTTATTTATAATTTAATTGAAAATTGCAAGAATGTTCGTTTAATACACAAGACTTTTTGTTAAAATAGAAACTAAAATGAAATTCACAGTAATCTTTTTTTTATTGCAAGCGTATAAAAAGGTGAATTAACTGTGCACCGCGCTTATTACTATTAAAAAGTGCAAGGAATTCTTTCAACTTATTAATTTTGCTGCTCCTCACATTTATAACATCGTTTTTCTTTTTTTATTATTATTGTATTGTGAATAGAAACAGTCATTGCTGAAAGTCTGTACATAAATACAATTAAACATTTTTTTATCTTCAGCAGAGAAACAAAATGAAACTCGTAAAAAAACCGTACCTCATTTTTTCCAATTTTATTATTATATACTGGTATATGTATATAAAATATGGCGACAATACAGAAACCCACATATAGCTCTATTACTAGTGCAAAATTTTACATAACTAACGATTTCGTTTAACGATTCAAATCTGTTCCTTTATCAATTTTAAACTTGTTAAATTTATTACCTTTCTTAAAATAACTGGATACATAATTCCCTATGTTAATAAGTATGTTATATACTTGAGTTTTACAAGTTAAAATTATGAAAATGTTATTTGTAACTGTATTAAAGGTTATATAAATAACTAAAATAGCCACTAACATTTTAATATGCCTAAAGTAGGACTTATAAACATATTCAAATTTTACTATTATGTTATAGAATAGAAATAAATTATATAAAGTAGTATACTTAATAATCGTAATAATACAATTGGAATGTGTATACATAAATAAAATTTAAAGTTCAAGAAGTTTATTTTTTTATTAAATTTCAACATTATAGTACGTTAAACTTTAATAAAATCTATCTTTTTTGATATCTTCTACTACAATATTTTGGTTCCAAACAATTTTAATTATTCTATGAAATAATTTGAAAATTGTTTGTTCAAGTTTAAAATTTAACTTTAAACTTATAGTAACATTCAAATTATTTCAGTTATAATTTTTGAAATTTTAATATATATGGTTCTTGGAGTTTAGAGTTCAACTCTAAAACAAAAATAGTTTTAATAATTATTACTACTAAAAGGGTTTTCTAAATGAAAAAATTCAGAATTATTAATAAGCATAACATTGTGCAAAAATTGTTTACATTATACATATATGATAAAAAAAGATTGCTTGATATATTTGCATATACATACATGTTTATTATTTATAAATACCTGAGGTTTCAATGGAAATTTCAACAATAAGAAGGATCGTGGTGCCGGAAAAAACTGTTAAACAAATTAATTATAATTATCGAATACATCTTGGCAATATTCGAACACTGAATGGAAAGAAAAGTGACGTTGAAAGCACGTGTTATTCGAACATTTTGCTCTGATAACATCGCTCATGCGTTTTCTTTTATTTTTCGGTATTTTTCATTTGCTGATCTTTTCGCTAAGCGTATTCATTTTCTCATTTGAGAGAAACTTGCAAAAAATTGCATTTTTCTCTGTACACGTCTATTGTATAGAGGCCATAAATCTTTCAAGATAATAACACTCTATGTGCAAAAACTTATGCACAGTCAATTAGAGCGCTCAAGTTTAAGCAAAATGAAAAAAAACTTAATTTTCTTGTGTCACTAATGGGAAAGTTGGTTACTTTTAAAAAACAATTTACTTCTTTTCCGTATTTACCAGAACAATTGATTTACTTATTATTATAACTAACGAATAAGATCAAATTATAAATATTAGAAAGTTGAAAAATATTAGATGCATTGTATTATTTGAACACAAGAACACTTTACCTTTCAATTATAATTTTAAATTTATAGCAATTATTGCACTGAGTATTTTAATTGTTTTTTTTTTGCAAAGAAAATAGTACGATAACAAAAACTCTGAATGAAACTAAAACAATTTAGTGCTTATAAAAGTCATCAAAAACTCATTAAATATTTAGTCATTTAGTTCTAAATTAATAAAGAATTTGAAATCTTCAGATGGAAAATTAATTTAAAAAAATAAGTAAGCTCTTGAAGATATGATTGATTAGATTTTTATGATTCAACTTTTTTAAAAATATTCGTGTTGACAAAGAAGTAAACATTAATTTGAAGCAATGTGTTAGAAAAATTCAAAGTTTATTTTTCGAGTTCAAAACAAGTATTAGTTCTTACAATAAAAGTCAATACAATTTATACTTTCAGAAAGTTTAACCTGGAGGCTAATTAACTCTTGTGAATCCTTAGGTTGTTCATAAATTATTACAGGCTTTTAAGTTTGTGTTTATGCTAACAAATTTGCAAATACATAAAAACACACGCACATACACATATAACACCTTTTTGGTGAGCAACCTGATTTTATTTGGTTACGACTTTTTAGCTAACTTGGTTTTAATCTTGTGCAACCACTTATTCTATCTATAATACGAAAAGCAAAGGACAACATTTTTAGCGGTTTTTTAAATTATTTAGCGTGAGTGACTCACTACATTCGTACGCTATTATTTATTCTGTGATAATCGTTTTGAATTGTAGTGTGTAAATGCCGAAGTCATTTCACACTGCTTTAACTGCAGAAAAATAAGTTAAAATAAAATTGAAATCAAAATTTCAAGCATTTTTTAAAATGCGAACAGAACGTAAACTTTCTTGTTTTGTGTTTCTAAAATTCAAATATTAAAAAAAATGAAACTTAAACTTGGTTGAAACTATATTTTGGCGAACATTTGTTGCAACTTGAGTTGTAAATCGGATTAACCAAAAACGTAACCAGGTTGTTCGTCAAAAAAGTTCTATAATAGGTACATAAAAGCATAGTAATTAAATTCGCCATATTTAAATAAGATACACATATAAAAAAAAATTAAAAAAATAGATTTATCATATATTAAAATTTAACA
Source organism: Mengenilla moldrzyki (assembly GCA_000281935.1). Taxonomy (NCBI): domain Eukaryota; kingdom Metazoa; phylum Arthropoda; class Insecta; order Strepsiptera; family Mengenillidae; genus Mengenilla; species Mengenilla moldrzyki. The sequence goes on along the minus strand of AGDA01057781.1, from coordinate 1,623 downwards.
GTTGCTATATTCTCTTAGTTGAACGAAAAAATAGATAAATTCGAAAAGCAGTTCCATATATTTTAAATACGATACAATAAGCTCTAAAAATAGTGACATTAAATTATTACATTGTTCATTAACGAATAAATAAAAAATAGAAATGAAACAGTTGAAGGATTTCAGTGAATCGAATGAAATTTTAATGTCAATTTTTATAAAAAAATCAATGATTTAGAAAATGGGAATTAAAAATGAAACGTAATGAAGATGACGAAGAAGTCATTGAAGCACAAAGTTAAAGTCTGAGTTTTCCTTATGTAGATAATAACTTATTTTGATATGTTAAGAAATTGTTCGTAATTATAACTGCTTTGAAAAAAATTCACCGTTTTAAAAATTAATTATTTATTTTAGAGTAATTTAATGCTATCTCATGTTTTGTTAATTATTTTTTTCCTAGTTATATAAGAACGAATGATTTATTGTATTTCTAGAGATTTTCTCACTTCTACTTTTCATCAGTTTCAACGTGGAAAGAATTAGTGTAATCTACTCTTTTATGACTCCTTGAAAATTGCTGTACTTCGAAGTTTGAAAATTTTTTTCTTAAAAAAACAAAATTATTTGGAATATTATGTTAGTTTTAACGTATGATACATAACTTTAAAAACATGTTTTCCTGAAGTAACAAGTTTTCACTTAAAAAAAAAATATAACATTTATGCTACCAGTCAAAACCTCTAATTTTCATTTTTAAATGTTGTAGTTAACGGTTTTTTAGTAAACTGGTCGAGTGACACAATCAAGTAATAAATGATTGACTCGTTTGACGAGAAAAGAAGCAAACTTCAGGATTAATTTTTTTTTCAATTTTGCATTTCATTATAAACCAAGTTAAAAAGAAAGCGAATTATTTATTTCATTTCAAATAGGTTAAAGTATTTTACTAAACCACTATGGAAAAGGTATAGATTGAAAAATTGTAAGTGATTTTAATAAGAAAAAACAAAGTCTGAATCGTATTCAGCACTACACTTTCAAAATATTTTGAATATTGATTTATCAGTTATTGATTTTGATAATCTATTAATCTATTGATTACAGTAACGTTAAAATTGAAAAATAATAATTAAATTACCAATATTGGTAACTTGTATAATTTCCTATGTGTTTTGAATAAACTAAACCAGAAAACTTTTAAACAAATCGTTACTATTCAATGAAAAATCAATTTCATATTCTTCTGAACAAGCATTAGAGTTTATTAGAATTTATTTCAATTTTTAATATTTCAGCAACACAATCAAAAAGTTTTTTCCTCGCTTAACTTCGTAAAATTATGATTTTTTGAAACTTGAAAAACTATTGACCATGTTGTGATTTACTTATAGAGAGCAATAAAATATAATTTAGTAACAACTACAGCCATATTAATTAGTAGAGGCAAATTTATACATATTTATTATACTTTTCTTCGCCGCGTTCTATGCACTACCCTGTGAACCAAGCTGTGATAAATTAGTCACTATAGTGACTAGAAACATCATATATGATGTCAATGTGAAAACCAATTTGGAATATCACAAAAGGAACAAAACATGCACAGTTTTAAATAATTTGCTTTTTAGTAGAAAAGAAATT
>AGDA01057717.1:0-12299 GCA_000281935.1 Mengenilla moldrzyki | reverse complement strand
CACGAACAGTATGCACTTTTCTTCTTCCAAGGACATGTCTAAATTAATGAGAGTACTTTGAAAAAAATCGACGACTGACACCTGGGGAAGTTTCCTTATTAGATTTCAATGTAAAATACTCTTCTCAAATTAAATATTTTTTCTATTTGTTAAAAAAATGAAAAATTATCTAAGTGTGATTTTAAAAAATTGCTTTCCCATTATTCTTTTTTGCGTTCACACATGTCCATTAACAGATCTTAATGCTATACGTAAATTTTAGGGAAATTTTTATCTTAAAAGTTGAAATTTTAAAATAAATGGACAAATTTTTACTCTAAGTATTCGGTAAAATTTTTAAATGTGGCCATTCCATTATATTTAACTGAGTTTTTTTATATAAAAAGTTGTGTTTTCTTATAAAATAAAATTTTTGATGCTATCAATGTAAAATTAGTTTTGGAATGAAAACGATATTGTTGCAAATAAAGCTATCACTATTATTAAATTTATCTGCTAACAAAGTACGTACGAAATTAAATCTCATCAAATTGACTGAAAATTGTTTACTTTGTGACTAATTGAAAATTTTATCGACGACAAAATCGTATACATATAAGATATATTAAATAGAGCATCTAAAAGCAGCTTGATACGTCTCAATTTTCATCTCGTATTCTAAGCTTGCACAGCGAATTTCATTCTCTTTTTTTCCGTGGCAAAACAAAAAATATAATGGTGATATCAAATTATCAATTTTTTCTTTCAGTTAGAACTTTTATGATTAATAATACTTTGACATAAAGGTAAAGAATAGATAATTATTCTATAAAAAATAAGTTAAAATATTGATAAAATAGAAGAAATTTTTTAACATATTATCTTAGAAAACAGTTCTTATATTTCTAAATTGATATGAAATCATGTTTTTAACAAGGAATAGTCTTAAGACATTCGATCCTGATTTTTTTAAAAAGAGCTTTATTCAATAGCACCTTTCTTCATACTTACAAACACTTTATTTACGCCTTAATTTATTAATAATACTAAAACTGAACAGTACTGAAATATATGAACAGTATTTTATAAAAACTGTTTGATTTTTTGAACAATAACCTTAGTAAATCTTATGTAGGATATTAAGATCTACAATTTTTATAACACCTTTTGACTTGAGTGTTTTTTTGACGTCAATTGAAGAAAAACCTCTATGCTTGTTTAATTTTTCTTCATTATTTTTTTACTTGACTTGGAGTATAAAACATTATTTTTATATGCTGGATCCCAAAAACAATTCTTTTAATAATTTTTTAAGCGAATATTATTTCCGTCATTATATGGTACTGTAATCAATAATTTTATTTTTATTTTGGTGTTGTTTTTTATGAAAAAAAAAAAATTCAAATTGAAATTACTCTCATAAAGTTTCATTTATTTTCTAAAATTTAATATCGACTGATGACTTTCAGTTAAAAAAATTTTTAAATGATTTCATTTTTTATTATACAACTGTTAAAGAACCTACCAACAAAATGTAAGGATAAAGTGAGTGATATCACTGTGAGAGGCCACTATGAGAAAATCTCAGTGGTTTCACAGTGATATCACTGTAAGAATAAATGGTGGGCATGGGTTTATTAATAGTCATAAGATTAGTGAAATTTTTAAATAATACGAGTTTTCTCTTGATAAATTTAACCCTTTGCACTCGGAATGCCAGCAGTGTTGGCATAAGCATTTATGTCGTCAATTCGAAAATAGCATAAAGGAAAAAGATCCTTTTTTGTAATCTTATTGTTTGAACTTAAAAGTTATTCAACGTTTTTAATGATTATACATAAATAATTATCGAGTCTTCGGAAGAAAATGTGAAAATGATCCTTGAGTGCAAAGAGTTACGAACAAATTTCATATAAATGAAAAGTTCTTTGTCATTTATAATTTAAAATTTTCATCGAAATACTTTGAGTTTTTTTCGTAAGTTCAAAATACTGTAGTTTTTAGGAAAAATGCTGCAGAAGAAATTTAATATATATTATTTTAAATTTACTGTATATTTAAGTCTAAAACGTCTAAGTTCACAAAGTGAATTTATCTTTTATACCCGAAGTGATAAATGTAACTATATTTAGAACTTTATTACGTTTAGTCATTAACAATATTCCTTCACAGATAACACGGATTATATCGCAAATAATTTTTTTTATTCTGTGATTTCATCGTTTAGGCCCATTTGATTGTTTTACTAATATAGTAAACGTGAAGTCAGAAAAATTGTTTACTATTTTTTTAATTACTAAGGTAGCAAAGTTTTCGAATTCACCCTAAATGTTTAAAAACTTTTTTGAAAACATTATTTTCCAAAATCAATGCTAAATTTAATTTTAATAAGAAGTTTCTATTTTGTATCTATAAAATACAAATAAAAGATACTTTTTTATAAATATGTGTATAAGAATTACACGAAATATCAGAGTACCCAGATATAAATACTGATATTTCTATACACACGTAGCGTGTAGATACAATAAAATACAAATGATAATTGCAAAATTAACTTAATATTTAGATTTCTTTTGTGTAATTTAAAGAATAAACCTATATAATTATATAGTCAGTCAAATAAACAACGTCGAATCAAAATTTACTGGCTTTAAGGTGAATTTATTTGCTTTTTAGGAAATCAAAATTTCAAAGCTCTTAACAGTTATATCCTAAACACACACGATAGAAATAAATAGTACATATTTTCAATAAATAATTTCTAAAAAAATAAAATGTTTTTGAGATTCTAATATTAACTTTTAAATTATAAATATAAAGCATTTTGAATATAATTTATTAATATTTTAAGATTTCTATTAAGATTTTCATTTAGTAATAAATAACACCAAGGTACGCATTAATAATTCAACATTTTTTTAACAAATTAAACAGTGTTCAATGTTTACAATTTATAATCATTTCTTTGTTAACAAGTCAAAGCAATGCATAATTAGTAAAAAAACTTTAAACTTATATTATTTAACTAAGTTTTTCTAAAACTTTTATCCAATTCTTTAACATTATTAATATATTTTTAGGAAAGGGATATAAAATATTACATTCTGAACATCACTTTTACTAGAAGTTGTGTTTAATATTTGTTTTATAAGTTCGTGTAAATTTCTAACTTTTTGCTTAAATAATCTTTTTTTTCTTTAAGAAAAATAATCTGACTTTTTGATAAAATAGGTGACAAAACTTCTAAAGCAGTATACGAATACGAAGACTACGATAACGATATGAGCCTTAGTCACGAATTCGTAGCGGATTATGATGATATAAAAAAAGATAATCATCGTTCGAACAATAATAAAAAAGGTAAGCAAGAAAATTACGATTTTTTAGCGCATTGCAATGTAAGTTTCTTTACGTTTCCTCTACAGCATATTCACAAATCTTTTATAAAACTCAGTTATCATTTATAAGTATAATTTAATTCTTATTGATAACTCTTTTTACACATATATGTCGAAATAATTTTAAAAGTTTTAGAAAGTTTTTCATACAATAAAAAAATTAAAAACATATATATATATTCTTTTTTTGTCATATATAAAAATATATATACTAGAAAAATGCATTGACTTTTTTTGTTGAATATATTAAAATTATGGCACTTTTAGAGCACCTACCAAAGGAAGAAACAATTGACACCACCTTTAGGTAGCTTTACAAAGGTGGGTGTATTTGTAATGTAGGTGCAACTATTAAAAACAAGGTGAAGCGTCATTTAAGCTCTAATGTTACAAGTTTTTGGATTTTTTAATGTTTACAAATTTTTGAACTTTAGATAACAAAAAAAATACAATTTTGATTTTAAATGCCAAAAAAAATTCTAACTCAAAATAGTAAACCATAACACTGTAGAGGACTCACGTTTAAACTGAATATATTTCAAATTAGAAGTTTTAGGTAACAAAAGTTTACGTATAAATGTCTGAGTCCTCAAATCGTAGTATGATTTTCTATTCCTTTGATAGAGGTTGCATGGCTATTTTGCGGCTATTATAGTAATGAACTCCTAGGTATTATTTAAATACTTGTCAATTACTAAAATATCTTTCTTGAGACTACCCATATATTCATAGTCAAATGTGAGACTAACTTAAACGTCAACTTTGTTTTTTAACGGCAACTTTTAGACACACTTGCAATTCCTATGTTATAATAAAATCTAAGGTGCTGCAGATCACAAACACGTAATTTTTTTAGTCATTATTAATTAAGAAACGATTTGTGATCATAATAAAAAGCAGTCTTATTGAAATTAATTAAGATGATTAAAATCTTTCATTTCTATGATTATTTTAACATGCTGTTAGTTTATTTTTATTACTCTAGAATAGGGGTATTGCTCCATTTGGTTGTAATTTGGTTACATTTGGACACTTATCCAACTTTTTTCACATTTTTAATGATAATTGATCTTTAGGACAGGGTTCCATGTTTAATTCATAGACCAAAACAAGATAATTTTTTCGCTCTTTTGTTTGTTCACAACTTTACTCATTACCAAAAAAACTTATAAATCATTGAATTTGAGATCACTGTCATCACAGCAAATGAGATGATCCTTAAGTGTGACTCGATTTATCACAATACTAAAACAATGTGTTACCACTGAAAATGAATTGAATTTTTCCAACAGAATTCACTTGCTCAGTGGGTATCAAGTAGATATTTTTATTTTTTAAGCACCAAATTCAGCTAAAATTGACTGCTTATCAAGTGAAATTGATATGATAACTTTTTCTATACATCAATTTCGTTTATAGAAAGAACTTTTAAATAAACTTCCAAATATTCAAAAAGAAGTATAAAAAGTTCTTTATTGATTATCTTCATTCAGAAAATGTTTATTTAAAAATCACGAAAATGATCTAATAGTTGTAATATGTTAAATTAAAGTTCTAAATTCTTATACTAAAACAAAAAAATGATATAAAACTAAATTAAACCATATTTATTGAAATTTATATAGAGATAAATGTTTTAAAATTATATATTTATTAACTGACTTTTTTAAATACTGAATTTTGACTAAAACTTTTGATATGTTAATTTAAAAATTTAGATCATTTTGTCTACTGTAATTTCATTCAACTGTCATTCATTTAGTTTTCCTTAGTTTAATGTTTCTTACTTAAAAAAATTTCAATTTTTTCATGCGTTTTAAATCATTTTTGGAATGTTTAAGCGCGTTTTAATTTTATTTTATATAAGCTTTGTGTAAGTTTTTTAAATTTTCTTACAAGATTTTTAGATATTTATATTTGTTTTGTACAGATTTTTTAAAATGTTTTTTTATGTGTCTTCTAGGTACTTATATGTATTTTCGAATATATTTTGTAAATACATTCTATATTTTTTTAAAGCGTTTTTGAAAGATTTTTTTTTTAAATAAAGATTTAAATAAAATTTTTTTTAAATATTTCATAAATTTTATTTTATTTATTTATTTTTTTTTTTCAAAAACTTATAATATTTCTAATATAGTGTTCATGATGACTGGTTTTACTTCCGAGAAACATTTCATTTAAGTTTATATTCTATTTTTTCGTATCTCATGTTTTTTATTTCTAACTGAATTATCATAAAAAATTAACTATAGGGACATAGTATAAATCAAATAGAGCATATTCCACATAAGAATCATGAAAGTAAGGAAAAACGTACACTTCAAACAAAATTTGTAGTTTTGTCACTAATTTTCATAATTATTTGGACTAAATGACAACTTTTTGAAACAAAAGATTTTCAAAATTCGATAATTTCCTTGTTATGTTTATTAATATTCCTCATATGGTTTTCGTACGTCTTTTATATATTTCAGAAATATTTTTTAAATTGTTATATTTGTAAATAACGTAATATAATAAGTAACTAAATTCTATTAGTGAATATGTTGTGACTCTACACATTAATCAAAAAAAACTTGAACGGACAGCTTTAATGACGTTGCGTGATGAGAGACATACCATTAGAGTGGGTGTGTTACAATTTGTTTCTGACCCCTTTTAATGCATATTTGATTTGTGCTTAATTTATTGGATTCATATATTCATATTCATATTTATATATTAAGAGAATATACTATTAAGGCATATAGGGGACCCATATTGAACACATTTACGAACTGTCTACTAAAAGAATAAGAAATTATACGAAAAATTTACAATATATAAAAAACACGTAAAAAACATAAAAACTATATAAAAATGTGTATAAATTGTTTAAAAAATAAAAATATAACTACGTTAAACAACATATACAAATATTTTTGAAAGTATATGTAAAGTTATAAACGAATGAAAATATTATTGATCAAAATCTTATTGAAGGAAATGTAAATTAGATTGAACGGAAAATCAGAAAAAAGGCATTGAATATAAAGTAACTACGAATGAAATGGGATTGTGATTAAGACTTATTAAAAAAATGTTTGATCAAAAAAGAAATTGACGAAATTATACGCAAGCCAATAACCCTATCATTTATCTGAAACCAATAAAAAGTTATTGTAGCTTAGCATAAATTAAATAAGGGTACCTTCGGGAAAAGCAAATTACTGTTAAATAAATGTTACTAATGTTTTCAAATAAATTTTATTCGAAATGTTCAAAATGTAACTTATTAATAATTTAAATGTTTTGTTTTATTTAGAAACAACACCTATATCATATCCAAGATTTGCTGAGCCCATACCAAATGTAACAGTAACGATCGGCCGTGATGCAAAACTGTCATGCATCGTTGAAAATCTACGTCATTTTAAAGTAGGCTGTAAAAAATATTGCATCGATCTTCCCTAATTTGATTGAGTTTTCCATCACGAGATTAATATGACTCTGATTTCGGAACCAGTTTACTACGTATTTATCCAGAAAGTGTTTCCGCTCTTTTGTTTTTATTTTTTATTCCCTCCCTTTCTTATATTTGTAATTTTGTATTTTTCGCAAAATCCCGTTTTTCACAAGTCTTATTATGGATATTTATCACAAACTAAGATGATTAAATGACATAGAAGTCCCGTCTAAAACTCGTGTCAACACTTCAAAATTTCTTTTTAACGTTTATCCGTTTTTTCTTCACACACCTCGTTTATTAATATTTAGAGTATTTACAGAAAGGCTTAAATGTCGACAAAAAAGTGATAAAAACGTATAAAAAGTAATTTTGTCTGACTCATTTCTCATCAAGTTATAAATCCTTTGTTCAAATATATATATACTCAATGTTTAGTTCAAAGTTCCAAGTCGCATATTTCGTCTGAAAATAGTCTGTTTCTTGTGTATTTTTAGTCAATTAGATAGCAATATATTTTGTTTATAAAAGAATCAACTTTTTATTATTCTTATGCGTTCATCATGTTCTAACATCTTAATATCGTCTTTAAAACAATAAGTTGAAGATGATATTTATTCGTTTGAAATTTAGATCTTTTTTATACAAGTTTTTGCTCTTTGAAGTTCGTTGAATTGTTTTATTCTAAATATTAAATTTTTTTTAAGAAAATCCCAATAATTATACCTCCCTTTAGCGATTTGTTTATGAGGAGCTTTTTTCAATACTCTTTTTTATTAAAATATAATATTAGTAAAATAAACTTAATGCGCTATTAAAATAAAATTTGTAATGGAAAATAGATATAAATTTATTAGTCGCCACAAAGACTTTTTTAACTCCTTGACATATAAATTAAATGAAACAAAACTAGCTCGAAGATTACTATTTAATTTTGTTCAATTGAACAGTTATGTTAAAGCTGAAAAATAATATATTTTATATTTGGATTTTTATTAATAAAAATGTGTTAATAACAAACACTTAAATAAGATTAAAGAATAACCTGTAGAGTATTTTTTTTAAATATCTAAAATTAATCTATATGGTGACTTTTAGTCATAAACACATATTAAGTGTCCAAAGTGTATCTTAAATTGGACTCTTAATAGTAATGATTTTTATACAACTTTTTTTTAGCTAAAAGATATCTAAATCTTATCTATTTGGTAACTAAAGGTTAAAAAGTTATATAAAAAATACATTTTTCCTACGTGACGAAATCGTATCTAAGTTAGTCTTGAAATTCCTATGCTTGAAGTATAAAAAAAGATACCTTTTAAACGACTTAAGGTCAAAATGTTCTCTGGGAACGAGACAGAGTTGTCAAAGTCTACAGTGGTACATAAAAAGGTATATAAGACTCATTATTTTATGTTAAAGTGTTAAACCAGTAAACTTTCTATACTTTAAAAATATATCAAATTTTTAGCTATTGTTTTCTTCAAATACAATTTCTTCTTTGAACTTTTAAGTTGTTAATTCAAAATCGAACTTCGAAAATTCAAATAAAGTGTCAAATTTAAGTAATAATTTTGTAAAAAAATAAGTTGTTTTGGCGTCAAAGTGAGTGATGTTGTTTTTTTAGTATAAAAAATGTGTCATTTTCTAGTCATTAATTATATGTATGCTTTTAAGATTAAATAAAAGTCATATGTAAATTTACTCTACAAATGATTTTTATATAATCCAAAAGCATTATATAAAACTATTATACGTACGTTTTATTCGATTTTCTACATGATAAAAAACAGAAATTTGAAGATAAGTGTATATGTAAAATATGTTAAAACAAATATGAACTTTCTTTTAAGTTTTAGACGAAATGTGTTACTTGGGGACCTAAGTTCAATTTTTTATACATATCAGGAATGACATGTGTACACGAAATCAATGATCCGAATTGTTTCTTTTATTCATTTTATTGTTCATTACATTACTTTAGTTGTATTTTTGCCGGTGATTACGATGATTCTTGAGGCTTGGCAAAAGTACGTGCCGAGCAATTTTATGAAATCTGAAATGGGGAAACGACGGGAAACAAACTCATAGACCGGCTGTAATTTATTTAATTCGGTTCTCTAGAGACTCCGAATTCGACATGAGACCCTTTTCTCATTTCGCTCAATCCGTTATGCACGTTGTTTTCGTGTATTTCTCCATTATTACATTTCAAAACGGGTATTTGTCTCCTAAAAAAAAGGTTGCATGGGTCCACGTCGATACGCAAACAATTCTCTCAATTCATCATAACGTAATCACACAAAATCCCCGAATTTCGATTACATATAACGACCATAAATTTTGGTATTTGCATATTCGACATGTTCAGGAGTCCGATCGCGGCTGGTACATGTGCCAAATCAATACGGATCCGATGCGAAGTCGTCGAGCATATTTGCAAGTCGTAGGTAAATTACAAATTCATCTTTTTAATTGAATTCCGAGAAAATTTACATAATGAGAACCAAAGTGCGTACAAAATTAAAATTATTTCTTCTGGGATTCCACCAACAGTGCCGCCAAGCATTATTGATAAGGAAACAAGCGGTGACTTGGTTATAATGGAGTCTATGAATGCCACTTTGGTGTGTAAAGCTCACGGCTTTCCAGAGCCGAATATAATATGGCGGCGCGAAGATGGGCATGATATCCGATATAATGGTGAAAACGGTATATTTTTTCACATAGTATATTATGAAATTAAAAGCTTATATACTTATATCTAATAGAATGTTTACGAGCTAACTTGCTTACACGTTATAAAATGTGAAATTATAACAGTACTTATCTACTAAATATTTACTTGTTTTCTATATAAAACTTATAACTTAGAAAAAAATTGTGTAATATGTATCTTAAGCTACTGTAAATTTTGGACTTATAGGAAGCTAACACCTGTCTTGGGGTGTCTTTGTTTTAAAACAAATATTGAGGACCCACTCTTAAATACCATTGAAGACTATGCACTGAATTATATTTAGACTTTTTTACATATATATAAAAGTATGAGAAAGTAACCATGTTGCTCATATTAAGAAACATAAATTATTAAATAATTATCTAATTGCTTAAAACCGTTATAAAAACAATAGTTTATATATGTTTTTAGTCTAAAATAACATTTATTATTTGAATTTCTTATGCTTACTTTTGAAATTGGCGTTTTTTTGAAAACAAATATTATAGTGTAAGCATAACCGTTAGAATTACGAATATTTGAAATTTTAGTCTTTTTTCTGTATTTATGTTTTCATTATTATTATTATTATTCTATTCGTAGATATAAGATGGTTTCGAGATAAATAAAATTAAGTATTTTGCAACTAAAAAACGGCATATAACTATAGGCTTTTTCGGAAATTTACTCGGTGTAACACAGAGTTCAAAACCTGTGTTCGTAAAATTACATTATGTTCAGAAAAAAATTACGTCATAGTATACGTCACATAACTATAACCGACCTTTCTAGCGAGTAAGGTTTAAAGGTGCCTACATTCGCATATTATAACAGTTTTCAGTAGGTTATTATACACCTAGTGTAAATAAAACTTTATTCACAAATAAAATATTTCGAGTATAAAGATTTGTTTCAATAGCTATTATATGATTAAAATATCCGATTTATTTAAAGACTATGAACTATAAAAAGTTTTTGATCGGTCCAAATCCCTTGATCTAACTTTTACCCCCTTTAAAGAAATACACATAGTTTAATTTATAAAAGTTAAGCATTTGATTGAAGGGTAATCAAGATACTTAGCTAACTTTTGATTTTTAGAACAAACATCTAATATTTACCTTAATCTAGATTTTTAGACATGATCTCAAAGTAACTATGTAAAACGTGTCTTAACATAGACTATGAGTATTTACCACTATTCTACGATTACTTATTAGCTAAAAAGATTTAAATTTTATCTATCAGATATTTAAACTTCTAAAAGATATCTAAAAAATAAATTATATTTACCTAATTAAAACTAAATAAAGAATTTAAAGACTAATATAGAAGAAATCGATTTAATCATATTGGAAAAATATATTTTTTTAAACATTTTTTAAACTTTCAAATACAAATAAGTAGATGGAATTTAAATCATTATCAGCTAAAAAATTTTGGTCGTAGTGGAAATTATTCAAAGTCAAGGTTTAGGTATGTTTCACATAGTTATTTTAAATTTATAACTAAAAGATACGTTTAAGATAAACTATATATGTAGAAAATGATTTACAAAAATCGTATCTAAATCAATTTCAAAATTCCTACACTTTTAATGTGAAAAACTGTACCTTCTAGACGACTTAGGATCAAGTTTAATTCTATTTTAGATGCGCAATGTTTTACTAGTGGTGTAATTTATATTATAAGTTATGTTACACCGTGAAATTATCTTTTTGAACTTAATTGTGCAAAATTTCATACTGTAAAATTTATTGAAATGTGTATCCTGTTACTTATCTCTACAGCATAAGCTTAATGCTTTGGCTATTTTTTAAAGCATTGTACTGTAGCGAGCATAAAGATTGATTGAGCTCTACAATTTGATTTTTTTCCTTCTTTTTATAGTAAATGTAGTTGACGGAGAAGTATTATTTTTAATGAAAGTTAGCCGACTACATATGGGGGTTTACTTGTGTATAGCGTCGAACGGAATTCCACCATCAATCAGTAAACGAGTTCATCTTCGAGTCCAATGTAAGCTCTTTTTTCTCTTTGAAAATTTATTGAATGTCACTCGGCGCTTTTCCGCACAATTAACAAAAGGAAAACAAACGAAAAATAATCGAATAAAGTCACAAAAACCGTTTTTTTTTTCTTTCGCAATAATAAAACTATAGTTCCGCCAATGTTATCCATATCGAATCAGCTGGAAGGCGCTTATTTGGGTCAGGACGTCAAGCTTGAATGTCACACCGAAGCGTATCCAACATCGATCAATTACTGGACAACGGAGCGTGGGGACATGATCATTTCAGGTACAGCTCAATCACTCACTAAGCTTGTATTAGCAAATTATTCGCCGAGTCTATCAATAAAACAAAATTGATTACATGACTAGATTTACGGTAAATAAATTATCCATTTACTGATTAAAATGGATGATTTATGCAAAATATTACTACATACAAAAACGTTGTGTCTAGTAAAAGGAATAATTGAATTACAGAATTAATTTTTTCCACAACATGGCTGGTGTTCAAATTTTAGGCATATTGAAGTACTCATTCAGGGTGTATTTTGGCAACTTAAGCAATTATTTTTTAAATTAAAGAATTTACTTACTGACATCACTATTTACACTAAAAAAAAGTACTTTACCAAAACTTTCTAATTAATTTCATGTAACTGATTTAATAAAATTTTTTTTGAATGTATTAAAAATTCACTGTTTAAATGAATTAACTTTAGTTACATATTATTAACTCAA
>AGDA01057665.1:0-12386 GCA_000281935.1 Mengenilla moldrzyki | reverse complement strand
TGTAACTACCTTTCTTATTTCGTTTTTAAATTCCAACTACGTACCATATTCTTAATCTCTGTTTGTAAATGGTTAGATACTAATTTTATGTTCATTGAAGAAATTGATGAACTTAAAAAAAACTTGTTTTCCACAGATTTGAATTTGGAAAATGTTGCTTCAAGTTCACTTCTTAAATTTAGTTTTTGAAAAAATTATTTTTGAATATGAACTAACCATTATTTAATTTTTTAAAGTTTGCTATTGTATTTATTTTAACTACAAACAATTAGAAGTAACACCACTATATTAGTAAATATTTGGTTATTGGCCAATAATATATATTCAAATAAAAATCTTAATATATTTTTAACAGCTCAACGAACACTTTTATTGGACACGATGAATGCAAGTGGACTTGAGAAGATTCGTGAGCTGGAATCTCACAAACATCATACTCGTTTAGAAGTAGAGGAACCCCCATCGGTTGCACCATATTTCATTACAGAACTTATTGGACCTCGCGAAGTCATCGAAGGTAACATTGCACATTTTGAAGCACAAATCGAACCTATTCACGATTCAAATTTACATATCGAATTTTACCATAATGATAAACCGTTATCATCAGCCTCACGGTTTCACATCACTTTTGATTTTGGATACGTATCCCTTGATATAGATCATGTAGTGGCAGAAGACGCGGGCAAATATTCTTTACGTGCTGTCAATCATCTGGGTCAATGTGTCTCGTCTACAACAATGAATGTTATCTCAAAGGCTAGTGTTATATGCGAGCCACAATGTCCAGATGGTTTGGAAAGAATTCAGCAGCTGGAAAGTATGCAGTCGGTACGGCACGAAGAAAGAACCGAAGTAATAACAAAACAACGCCCAGTTTTTACTCAACCACTACAAAACCAGGATTATGTTCAAGAAAATGGAACTGTTCTTTTCGAATGCCGTTTAATTCCTATTGGTGACCCCACTATGAAAATCGAATGGTTACATAATGGTAAGCCGATTTCTTCCGGATCCCGAATTAGCCATACCTATGACTTTGGTTATGTTTCAATGGAAATCCGTCAAATACGAAGTGATGATGAAGGCGTTTACATTTGTCGTGCTACTAATCAAATTGGCGAAGCAGTCACCACTGCATCAATGACTGTGCAAACATCTTCTTCGATTCTGAGAGAAACTCATCATCCTGAAGGTATGCGACGTATTGTACAATTAGAACAAGTTACTGAACAAACTGAGACTACTACAGAACTTGTTTTTGGCAAACCGATATTCACACAATTATTAATCGGGCCCAATGAAGTGTGGGAGGGTCAAAGCGCTTTCTTTGAAGCCAGAGTTGTACCTGTTGGTGATCCGAAACTGAAACTGGAATGGTTCAAAAATGGAAAGGAAATCGATTTTGGTAATACATATTTACTATTATTTGTCTAATTATATTTTTTATGTATTTTTTTTAAATGGTCGTTAAAGTATATGTAATTCCAATTATTTAGATAACTATTCTTAGTTCTTTTGCATTTTCTAGTCTTTCGAATTTCATTCCAATTAGTATTTTCTTTCTATTTTGTAACGTGTATAAAGTTGATCGTTATTCTCAGTAATTTGAAATATAATTTTTATACCATACTTGTTAAGCAATTTGAGAACTTTTTAAATATATACATAAAAAAGCTCCAAAAATAATTCTTATGACTCTAAAATAAAAAAAAGGTTCTAGAATTCACGTATCAAGTGACTTTGGGTACGTTACTCTTGAGATTAATTCATGTGTCAAAGAGGACTCTGGTATTTATATGTGCAAAGCTCGAAATGAAGCTGGTGAAGCTGTCTCTTCGATTACAATGAAGGTACGAACTCGTGATAATATTATGATGGAACCTCTGCAGCCTAACTCGTGGCAGCAAATTCAAAGAAAAGAAGCGGAAATGAATCGTGTTTCTGATAAGTGCGTGGATACAGCTATGACACCACAAGCACCCGTGTTCACTACACATTTACAAAGTTTCGACAAACTAACAGAAGGTCAACATGTTTACCTAGAAGCTCAAGTAGAACCACGTAACGATCCTAATCTTAAAATTGAATGGTTTAAAAATGGAGCGCCACTTGCAATGGGCTCCCGCATTTTAAGCTCGTTTGATTTTGGCCAAGTTTCGTTGTCAATTAACGGCTTGCGTGCAGATGATTCAGCCATTTATACGTGTAAGGCAACGAATTTGTATGGAGAAGCGATATCAACATCATCTTTAAAAATTGAAGGTAGTCACTGGCTTGTAGTACAATCGATGCGTCCAGAGGCATTACCAATTATCGAAAGTTTAGAGGAAGAAAAATCATTACAAAAGGGTGAACCATGTGAACCAGTTTATGATGTACCGGTTTTCCTAAGTCATTTGAATGATGTTGAGTGCGTCGAAGGCGAAGACTGTCACTTTCAGTGTCAAGTTGAGCCTGCTAAGGACTCAACATTACAAATTGAATGGTTTTTTAATGGAAAAGTGTTGCCAGCGGGCTCACGTTTTAGACCAAAATACGATTTCGGATATGTTACACTTGATGTTAATGACACTTACGCTAGTGATTCAGGAGTATATACATGCAGAGCAACTAATTCTAAAGGTTCAGCATCGACGTCTGGCTCATTGCGTTGCCATGCTAAGTCTCATATATATTTGGATACACAGCACCCTCAGGGTAAATTAGGTCTTGAGAAAGTCGAAGAAACCGAAAGGAAAATCATAAGTAAGCAGAGAAAAGAATTACCTTCGGACGAACCGTTTCAGTATCCAAAACCAACATGGACTACTTTATTGGATGCTGAAGTACAGTTAGAAGAAGCAAACCCGCTTCATTTAGAAGGTGTAGTTGAACCAAAAAATGACCCTGATTTAAAAATCGAATGGTTCTTTAATGGTAAAAGCTTTGAGCACGGATCACGGTTTAGAATGACTAATGAATTTGGATATGTTACATTAGATTTATCTGAAACTTACGAGCGTGATCAAGGTATTTACACATGTAAAGCATACAACAAAGCTGGGGAAGCATTTACTACTTCTACAGTGTATTGTCAAGCTAAAGGATCTTTGATAAAAACAACCCAACATCCTAAAGGAGCTGAAGGCTTAGAAAAAATTCAGGATCTGGAGGAATCCCTACAAAGACATGAAGTAGAAGTAAGCAAAAGTGAAGTGCTTGAACCACCCAAATTTGCACCTCAATTTGAAAATTTAAAAAATTTAAATGAAAATGATATTGCCCACTTTGAAGCGTCTTTGACTCCTATTGGAGACGAATTTATGAAAGTTGAATGGTTCTTTAACGGAGTACCTTTAAAAGCTAGTCATCGAATTCGAACAATTTATGCTTTTGGAATGGTAGTGCTTGAAATACTCGGTACAAAAATAAGTGACTCTGGTCTTTATAAATGTGTAGCAACAAATCGATGTGGTCGTGATGAAATTGAAGTTGAACTACAATGCACTGATAAGGTAAGTGGTCAAAAACCGCAATTTACCAGTCAAATAAAAGATGTAGTTGGAGTTAAAAGTGGTTCGAGAAACTCAGCACATTTTGAATGTTCTGTTATACCTACTAACGACCCAGACTTACAAATTGAATGGCTGCATAATGGCAAACCGTTAAGACACTCGTCAAGAATTAAGTCCGTAAGTGATTTTGGATTCGTAGTACTTGATATTTCTTATATTCAAGACAGTGATGCCGGTGAATATATTTGCCGAGCTTTTAATAAATATGGCGAGGACACAACTCGGGCTCAAATAATACTAGCTAAAGAGCCTGAAGGTGTACACTTTGAATCATTGCAGCCAGAGTCTCTAGCACGTATTCGTGAACTGGAAAGCGATAAATCACTAGCTACAACTCGTAAAATATCAGAATCAAAAAATTTCGAGGCGCCAAAATTCATTACTCAAATTACAGATATTGACGGTATTATTGAAGGACAAAGTGCACATTTTGAAGCGAAATTAACACCTGTTGATGATCCAGATTTAACAGTTGAATGGCTATTTAATAATCAAAAATTACCTCATGGACATCGCTATCGAACTTTTCATGACTTTGGTATTGTTATTTTGGATATTTTATATTGTTATGAAGAAAACTCTGGTATATACGAGTGTCGAGCTGTCAATAAACATGGTCAAGATTCAACTAAAGCAACTTTAAAATGTAAGCCAAAAACAAATTTAGTACTAGAGTCACAACTACCTCAGAATATGGGAAATGCTTTACAGAAAATTCAAAACTTAGAAGATTCGGCTGTTAATAATATGGTTTGGGAAGAAGATAGCTCTCAGTCTGGAAGAGCACCTATGTTCACCGTTCCACTATCAAATAAAGAAAATTTATGTGAAGGTGAAAATGTTCATTTTGAAGCTCAACTTGTTCCAGTCAATGATCCAAAGTTAAAGGTAGAATGGTTCTGGAATGGAAAACCTTTAAAATCTGGCGCTCGTTTTCGTACCTTTTCTGATTTTGGTTTTGTAATTTTGGAAATTTCGCCTGTATATCCAGAGGATTCTGGCGAATACTCATGTAGAGCTAGTAATCCATTTGGCGAAGCTGTCACTACAGCTATAATGAAAGTTCAAGGTAAACGTAATATTATACTGGAATCACAATTACCGAAAGGTATGGAAGGAACTATTGATCGAATTGCAGAACTAGAAGGGTACGCAAAAGTTGCACATCAAATTTTCGAAGACGATGAAACAGGTATTTTTTAATTTTTTAGATAATCGTATACATAAAATAAATTGTGTTTTTATTAAAATTCTTAATTTTTTTTTTATATAATAAATTTAGTACTTAAACCCTTAGTCTCCTAGTACGGTAAGGAATATTATGTATAGTTCAAGCTTAGTTGTATATGCATAAAGTTAGTGAAACTCGAAAGGTATATTGTTCACCATTTGACCCACAGAATAACGCGTGGCGTGCTGTGCAGCTAACATAGAATGAGAGCTCAGATGGGGAAATATTTTCCGTATTGCTACAATTACGTATACGTATACATAAGCATGACGTATACGCGTACTGAAAAAAGCGTCAACTCCGCAGAGCGCTAAATGCCAAAATGAAAAAAAAGTGTTTTTTTCCTATTTTGAAAAATGCGACCGTGTCCCAGTTGGTATAACAGCGTATATGAGAATGCTATGTTCAATAGTGTCGTAGGTTCGATTCCGTCGAAGTGGAAAAAAACACAGAGCGAAGCGAGAAGGAGATAGCAACATCTTTTTTCTCTTTCGGAGAAATAAAAATGCTGCAATTCCGTAAGGGGCCGCTAAACGAAGTCAACGTCAGTTCTCATTCTATAGTCGTGTCCAAAAAGTCTGTCCAGAACGGGACAATTTTACGTCATAGCTACCTAGGATTACTCAACTCCTATGTTTTTGTACAAGACCGAGTAAGTTTGCAAAAATACTTTTCAACTCTGTCCCGAACAGGACAGACTTTTTGGCCACGACTTATATATGTTTGCAAGCGCGCGCTTGCAAATGAATAGCTAGAGTTGTTCTGTGATTTGACCCTAAAAACCAGATACACCTGAGTTCAATTTTCACCGTACCAACAGCCGTAGCGGCTGCGCTTTAGAATAATAGAACCTAAAACTTGAGGGTATATTACTTACTCGGTTGTTGTTTTTTCTTCGATCAGTCTTGTTTCGGGGTTCTTTTCTATTCGACGAACTCTTTAAGGCCCCTAATTTTACATTAAAAGTTTAATTTTTGTGAGCACTCAGAACAAAACTAAGTTCAGCACAGAGCAAAATCACAGCTCATAGACCCAGATTTGCGTTCACAAATTTCGTTACCATGAATGAAAAAAGACCGCGTAATTCTACAGCGATTCCAGCAGTGACAGTGGCAGTGAAGTGAGTTCGGAGTCAAGGGACCGTTAGGTGGCATTTGGGGGAGGGTTAAAATTTAAAAAGAAGAGGGACGTGGGGCACAGCCCCTACACAGGTAAAAAAATTCCCTTTTCTCATTATATTCATTGGCATCAATATTTGTGTTCATAATTAGATGGCATTGTGGGACAGGGAATCGGAAAATCACTTATAGGGGCATACCTCCCAAACAGGGGCGGGAGCAGAGGGGGGGTTGCTGTTACGTCATCAGGACAAAATGGCGGACGTCTGCCATATTGGTTCCAAAATGTTTGACAGGTTCCGATATTATAAAGTCTACCCACCAGAGACATATTTACAATACATTTAGTATTTATCAGAACAAATTATTAATGCTTTTAAATGTAGTCTTATATTCAATTCATGAATATTTATGTATACGTGTAAATTTTTTCTTTGATTACTTTAAATATAATGATTGCCCTTTAGGAAAAGCACCCGAATTCATTACAGTTCCTAACGACTTAATTATAAATGAGAACACACTAGCACATTTTGAATGTCGTTTAATACCAATTAATGACTCTAGCATGCGCGTTGAGTGGTTTCACAATGGAAAGCCTTTGCTATCAGGTTCACGTATAAAGACAATTAGCGATTTTGGATTCGTTATTTTGGAAATATCAGGAGTCTATCAACGTGATTCAGGTTTGTACACATGCAAAGCAACAAACAGACATGGACAAGCCGTAGTCACTTGTAACTTACAAGTTTTAACCCGGCATAGTGTGATATTGGAGCCACAATTGCCTGCCAACTTTCAAACTGGTACTGAGAGTATTCAGAAATTAGAAGAATCTAGGTTTAGAAAAGAAGATGTTGTTTTCGAAGAAGAAACTCCTCAACCACCAAAATTTATTGTTCCTATATCGGACAATATTGATGTTCCTGAAGGCGGACCGATTCATTTTGAGTGTCGTGTCCAACCAGTAAATGATCCATCAATGAGAATAGATTGGTTCCATAATGGGCGACCGTTCGCAACAGGATCTAGAGTGCATATGGTCAATGACTTTGGATATGTTTCTCTAGATATAGATTGTTCGTATGCGAGAGATGCAGGAGAGTATGTTTGCAGAGCTGTCAATAAATGGGGTACGGCTACTACATCTGCTACGGTGACAACTAAATCACGACAAGGTGTTGACTTCGAATCTCAGCTACCTTCTGGAGGTATAAGTGCTGAGAAATTGAAGGAATTAGAGCAAGGTCCTGTTACTGAGCCAAGAAAAGAAGAGCCACTACCTGCAATGCCACCGAAGTTCATAACACAAATCGAATCCGTATGCGTAGAAGAGGCGGAACCAGCACGTTTTGAGTGCTTTATTGAGCCGAAAAAAGATCCAAACTTACGAATCGAGTGGCTAAGAAATGGTAAATTGCTTCCGACGGGGCATCGGTATCGTCTTGTGCACGATATGGGCTATGTTGCTCTTGATATACTTTATGTTTATCCAGAAGATTCAGGAGAATATATTTGTCGAGCCATTAACGATTATGGAGAAGATACTACTCGAGCTAATATTGTATGCAAACGTAAGTATTTTTTGGTTTTTTATTCTACGATTATTCTTAAAAACTGAAAGTCATATTCTAAATAATTAATTTAGTTTCTGAAGGAAAAAATGTTAAAACCTATAGATATATTTCCCATTTTTTCACAGTAAGAATATATACTCAGAAACTCAACTATTAAGTTTCAAAAGTTTCTTAAAATTAATACGCACAATGATTGTTTTATTATAGAATGAGTTTCTTTTAAAATGTAATATTTGAAAATATTTTGTAGAAATACCAACCATAATACTGCAGAATCAAGTACCCAAAGGAATGAAGAAAGCGGAAACATTGATGCAAATGGAGGCTACAATTAAAAAATACACATCAGAAGTACATTTAACTGAAGAAGATTTGTTCGATCAAGAGAAACGTCAACCACCTCGTTTTGTAACGCAGATACAAAACATGGTCGACTTGAAGGAAATGGAGCCGGCTAAGTTTGAATGTCAATTAGCACCTGTAGGTGATCCTAATATGAAAGTTGAATGGTTTTTCAACGGAAAACCACTTTTACACAGTAATATTTTATAGTCTAGCCGCGAAACGTATCAAAATTAACTTTATTTTTTAGAAAATCGTTTGTTTCCAATTTACGATTTTGGCTATGTGGCGATGAACTTTAATTGGGTCTATCCAGAGGATAGTGGCGAGTATGTTTGTCGCGCAACCAATTTATATGGTACTGATGAAACTAAAGCTTTAATTAAAACTACTGGAAAACCAGGAATTATTTATGAGTCACAATTACCAAAAGGAATGAAGAGTATTGAAAAAATTCGTGAAATGGAAGCTTCATGGCAAATGTAAGCTTAAGTCTTTCTGCTCCGAAGGTTACAATTTATCGACAAATGGCTTTAAAATTTTAATTAGTTACTTCTTTTCTTATTCCTAAAAGTACATAATACTAATATCAAGTATACCTAACAAGTAAAGCTTAAAGATTTTAATTACTCTCTGAAGAATTAAGTTTAAGAAATCTGTAGGGTTGGATGCCTTTCTTCAATACGACTTTTCTACTCAAATTAGGTAATACTAGTGATTCAAATATTTAAGTAACTATTCTTTATAAGTAATTACAAGGTTAGTCATTTAAGTAACTACTTTTTTTCAAATTAAAAACGTTATGAATTAGGAAACGTAAATTTTTGGATTTAAATCACTAAAATACGAATAAATAGTTCTTTACAAAAATATGCTCCAAGTTGACTTGGGCTAATAAGATCTTTTGGGAAACCTATTAGAGCTTGCACAAAACACAGAAGTTGAGTAACATTGAGTAACTATGATGTAATAGCTATCCCATTAAGAGTATATTTTTAAAAACGTACTCAAAAAAATATTAACTTAAAATTAGTAAAAGTTCTTATAGTATATGAAACTAGTTGAAAAAAACCTTAAAATTGTTAGAAAAGTTTAAATAGTTTTAGAAGAAGCAACTTTTTATGTTTTGATACTATATTTTTAGAGGAGTTATACAATTTTTAAGTTTTTTTCGAGGTAAAATGAAGATGACTCTCATTATATTTGCTAGATGAATTAAGAAATCTTTTCTAATATATTAAAGTAAAAATTTCTTACAGCTCTTTTCCATTAGTTAAATACAGTGTCAGAATTTCAACTAACTTTTGGTACCTATTTTTGTGAGTGCAGCGTATGACATTACTTACTGAAAAAAAACTTCTTACCACTTTAAACTAAACATAATATTTTATATTGATGTTTATAAAAGAACTAAGACATTGCTACAAGCATAGCATTTAATTTTAAAAAAGTATCAATTTAAATTTAGCAACCTTACATTCCTAAAATAAATATTTCGCTTTAAACAATTTAATTCAAACTTTAGAAATGTATCCGAAACTGTCGAGGAGGAAACTAGTGAACGTAAAGCCCCTATTTTTGTTAGTGAACCAGAACCATGTACAGTCGAAGAAGGCGAATGGGCACGATTTTGTTGCCGAGTAGTGGGATATCCACGCCCTCGAGTTATGTGGCTGTTGAATGGAAAAACTATTGTCAACGGCTCTAGATATAAGCTAACGTATGACGGTATGCATCACTTGGATATACCGAAGACACGTCAGTATGATACGGGTAAAATTGAAATTGTAGCTCGAAATTCTTGTGGTGAAGCTATTACAGAAACCGAGTTAAAAGTGGTACCTCGCAGTGACGATTACAGAAGTGTTCTGAAAAATGCTCCTAGACGTAAGTTAATACGCTTTTTAAAAAAACAATTTTTTGCACTAACACACACAGACGCTTTTTGCAACTTACAATACGCAAGTGCCATTTTATGCTTCTAGTTAATTTCTCCTTTAGATAATATTTTTGCTGGAATCTGATATATATATGCGAAGAAAACAGGTATCTTAATGTTCTGTTTTGTTTATAAATTTAAAGTGACTACTCTTATAAAAGTGCTTATAACATTTTTGAATTTTATTAATTATAATTAAAATAATATTTTTGCTTGTTAATAAACTGAAAATAAACACTGTAAATGTTTTTTTAAAATAACTGTTTAGCTTTTAATTTTAATAAAAATATTCATTAATTATAAAATATTAATTGTAATATGTAGTATTTAATAAAATGGCGGATATACATATTAAGTTAAATATATTTCAAATTATTTGTTTCTTGTAAACCACCATTTTTTTTTTTTTTAGTTTAAAATTGCAAAAAATAGAATTTTGTTGAACGAAATATTAAAAAATATTATATTAATTTAAAACACTTAGTGTAAGTAAATTTCAATTAGTGATTAACAAAATTTGAGTTTCTTAAACTGTAGAAATTTTAAGGTTTCCAGATTTAAAAAAAAAAAAACGTATTTGAGTAAATTAGTTTAAAATTTTAATTTTGCGATCAATTTTCAAAGTTTTTTTTTAAAAAAATCTTTAATGACGTTAAAATTCAATTAAAACATTCAATAATTGTCAATTACGTCAATTGGGCAAAATAAATCCTGATTTACTTAGATGACTTTTCAAAAATTTTCATGACATAAAGCTTCCTAAATTAGGTCTACAAATTGATAATGATAATATTAATCGTTTAAATCTTGTAAACTTAAATTATTATAGCTACACTCTGAGAAAAATTTATTACTGTTTATAAAAAAAAATTATAAAAACTACTTTTAGTGAACACTAACTTTTCTAGTAATTTTTATAAAAATCAGGTAATAAGAAATCTTGTAATCAATAAAAAAAGTCATTATTAATAAAAATTTTATAAAGCTTATTACTAAATGTAATAAAGTTTATTAAAATTTTTATTAAAGATTTTTTAAAAAGCTAATATTATATCTTGCAGAAATTAATTTTAATAATTTTTAGTAGAGTTGAAACGAAGCCTAATGTGAAAAGAACGATATCGAAATGTTGAAACACAATAACGTCAAATATTTAAAAATTTGGAATAAACCGACAAATTGAGTTATGATTTAAAAATCAACTGAATTTTTTTTATGAATTTTGTTGGTGAATTTTTTTGAACATATAGAAAAAAATATCACAATTTCAAAAAAAATCCAGAAATATCAAAAAAGTCACTATTTTTGTATTATAAGTAGTAAAGAGAACGCATACACAAATAACCTTACAACTGCGAAAAACTGTGTGCCATTATAATTATTTTAGTAGTAAGACTGTAATAATAATAATTATTTTTAATTATTATTGATATTATTATATGTTCATAAGTTAACAATGACACGTAATTGAAAAAAGTGTTAGTTAAGGCTCTAAAACAAGATTCAATATTAATTACTAAATTATTTATAAAGGATAATAAAAAATGTCGTATTTGCTATTAAATATTATAAAAAAATTTTTATTTATTGTTGTTAAAAAAGTAATAAACTCTATTATATAATTTTATTAAATATTATTAATTTGTCTTATACAAGTAAAATATTAAACCGTACAAAAAAAATTATTAAGAATATTACTTTTCATTATTACTCTTTACTAAAACTGTTTTACTAAACAAGTTTACTAACTTTTTCTCTCCATCTAATTATTGCCTGTTTCTAACGTACTGTTAGAATATTTACTAACTAATTAAAAAATGTAGTTATTTGTATTTGAAAAATTATAATTTTTTAGCTTGGTACGATGAAGTTGATAAAAATAAAGAAGAAATAGAACTTAAAAAAGTACTGCAAGAAAAGGTAAAAGGAATCAAGGAAAAAATACCTATTCATTTGCGAAGAACTAAGGACCGTAAAGAGCCAGAACCGGAATGGCAACAAACGGTCAAGAGTAAAAAATTTGACGAGAACTACTATAATCGTATTTTAGAATTAGAAAACGAGCAGGCTGTCAAAGAAGTAAAAATCCGAGAAACAAGTCATCAAATCGGCATTATAGGCGAAAAAGTCACTAAAAGCGTCAAGGAGCCTATGGATATTGATACGTAAGTTTTTTAATCTAAAATAGCTATTAACACACACACTATCACTGTGGATGAATGCAACCAATTGTACACTTTTAATAACTCGTATACATTTAACATATAAAATATAATTTAACACTTGGACTTTAAACACTAAGTGATATCATATGGCAAATGTTTGAAGTTGTAATTGAATACAAATGATTTTTGAAGTAAATGTTATTACAAAATATATTAAATACCAATTTTTTATAAAATTATTAATTTAATTAATTAATTAATTATAATTAATAATTATTAATAAAATTATTAATATACTTCATGCCTTTTCTAAAATAAAACTGTTTCATAGAGCAAATTATTTACTTATTTATTTAAAAAATAAAGCTAAAGTTTAATTTTTGAAGACAATGTTATCTAAAATTCGACTAAATTTTGTCTTTAAAGACTAAAATTTTTATAAACTATTTTTTCACTA
>AGDA01057663.1:0-35131 GCA_000281935.1 Mengenilla moldrzyki | reverse complement strand
ATTAATAGAATTTTTAATCCGTATACTGTGAAAACACGTTTGTAAAAAGGAAATTAATATCTCTTTAACTCTTTTCTTTCAGTTTTTATAACAATGTTACAATAGTAACAAAAGGTCCCCGCTTACCTAATGTGAAGGTAAAATAAAGGGAAATTTCACTGTGATATTAGTGCGAGAAGTCATTGTGATATCACTGTAATATCCCTTTAATGTAACAGGGACATCAGAGTGAATCCTCACTCTGATACCATTGTGAGGCAACAATAAATTTTTCAATTTTTTTATAATGAAAAACTATTAAAAAATATATAAGACGTTAAAAAAGATCATAAAGAAGTTACTTTTATTCATATTTAGAAAAAATATTGTTTATTAGTTGTCTTATATTTATAATGTTTTTAACAGTTTTTATTTTAAGATCAGACTATTAAAAAAGTCTGCTCTATATTCAATGTTAGACTTTACTTGATATTTTTAAAATAAAAAGATTAACAGATGAAGAACTGGCTCAAATGGCCATCGAGCAACAAAAAAGCAGCTTAAAAAAAGTTCAGAGAAAAACTATTTCTGATAAAACTTTGTTAACAAAAGAAACATCTGAAACTGAATGGCAAGAAAAAGTGAAGAAGTCCAAAAGTGAAATAAAAGCGTCAAAATTAGATTCTGAAATACAAAAAGAAACAGCAGATTCACTTACTCAAGAAGCATTGATTTCTACAAGTAGCATTGAAGAAACGCCCATTAAAGAAGATGAAGAGATTCGTGCGAGAAAAGAAATTAAAGATCAAAGAAAAGATTTGCGTAGTGTAAAAATTCAGAAAACCGCTCATAGTAAAGCTCAAACGGAATGGCAACAGTTACTTAGAGAAAAACGGTTGAAGGATATTGAAAAAACTACACAAAAAACCCAGCAAACTGATCAAATTAGACTTGATACAACTAGTGAGACGCAATCTTTACAGAAAGCAGAGAGTCAGCAAAGTATTCAGCTTCAAGAAGTTAAGAAAGACGCAAAGTATAAAGATGAAGACAAATCTTTTCAGAAAGATATCACTAAAACGTCAAGCCACAAAAAGGAAGAAATTGTTCGAAACGGTTATGAAGATCATGTTGCACATAAAGTTAAAAAGGAGCCCGTTGAGTCAAAAGTACATGGTAAAGAAGTATACTGGACGCAACAAAAACAAGTACAAAAAGAAAACTTAGGAGATGTTGAGATTATACGCAATATCACTTCGAAGCAGACCACTCAAGTAGAACACAAAACCGAAACTCAAGAAGAATATATAGATGAAGATGAAGTGGATGAGAATGTTGAAGCACCATTCTTCACTAAAAAAATTCAACCATGCCAAGTCTCTGAAAACGAACAAGCACGATTTGAAGTTGAATTCAAAGGCGAACCTCTTCCGAAGATCACATGGTTCCGTGAAAACTTTCCTATTACTAGCTCTCCAGATATGAAGATATTACTGTTTAGCAAAAAGTCGATTCTTATCTTAAGAAATGTTATGCTAGAAGACTCGGGAATATTTAGTGTTTTGGCTGAGAATAAAGGTGGTACTGCAAAGTGTAGTGCAAATCTTGTGGTGCAGGAAAGACGGCGATCGATACAAATGGGCTTGACTCCGCCCAGTTTTATCACTACTATTCAACCAGTTCAGACTAATATTGGTCAAGTGGCACGTTTCGATGCTCAAGTTGCAGGTACTAAGCCGATTGAAGTCACTTGGTTTAAGGATGGTGAACAGATTAAAGCAGATATTCGACGCAAGATAATTGAAGAAGACACATTATATACATTGTTGATTATTGAAGTGGTTAGTGAAGACGCGGGTCGTTACGAATGTGTAGCGACGAATAAAATCGGAGAAG
Source organism: Mengenilla moldrzyki (assembly GCA_000281935.1). Taxonomy (NCBI): domain Eukaryota; kingdom Metazoa; phylum Arthropoda; class Insecta; order Strepsiptera; family Mengenillidae; genus Mengenilla; species Mengenilla moldrzyki. The sequence goes on along the minus strand of AGDA01057663.1, from coordinate 33,256 downwards.
CACGTTGCGAGGCTAATTGTATCGTTAATACTCCAAGGGTTTTAGATAAGAGGCACATGAAACCACCAAGAACACCAAATCAAAAGCCTCCCAGTATGCTAGAGCCGCTTCAAAGTCAAACTTGTGAAGAAGGCAAGTCGGTAGAGTTCAGATGTCGAATTGACGCTCAGCCTATAGCTGATGTTAAATGGTACAAGGCCGATAAATTGATCAAACCATCACGTTACTTTCGAATGGATAAAAATGGCAACGTTTACTCATTGAAAATTTCAGAAGCTTTTCCAGAGGACGAAGGACAATATAAATGTATTGCTACGAATAATTTGGGCAAAGCTGAGTCCACAGCCACCTTGAAAGTATTAGCTCCACAAACTTCTGAAGCTGTAGTCTCTTTAAGTCCAATGCAAGATATAGTGGTAACGGAAGGAAGTCCTGCTAAATTTCAAACGACCCTTGATGGATGTAAGATCAAACCGAATATTCAGTGGTTTCGAAACGGAAAAATTGTACCAAATACTGCAGATTTTATGGTAAGTTTTATCTTAAAAATTTCATTATACTAATTGATATATGTTAATTAATGTTTAAAAACAGATTTCATTTGACGGAAAAACGGCAAGCTTATTGATTAAGAAAACTTATTTCGAAGATTCGGGTACATTCACATGTCGGGTTATAACAGCCAATAGCCAAGTCGAACAATCCGCAAAATTAACAGTTAAAAGTAAGAAAAAATCTTAACTATAATGCATTTATTCAAATTAAATAAAAATTTAACAATAAAATCATTAAATTATCTCTCCATATTGTAAATCTTTTTTTTTTGAAATGACAACCAAAAAAATTAACCAAAATAACTAATACTTTTTTGTTTCTTATTATATTGTTGACAAGTTTTTTGAATATTACTCGTTTAATGATTGTTTTAATAGTTTAATAAACAATTTATAAAGTAACTAAAGTTTTATCATTTTAAGTGTATAATTTTGTCATTTTTTAACTCTTCGTCTTATGACGCGATGTATGAAACTTTACAATTATTAACTTATTCATTAATTGAGAAGTGTTAGACAACTCGTTTTCATGCCATAATTAAAAATATTTGGTAATTATGGACAATGGACAGGATTTTGTAATTCGAAATTGCCAAATTTGCACGCAGATAAAAATATCTACAGAATATAAAATTAATTCTTCTTAAATTTAGGATAAACAGAACATATACTTGAAACATGTAGAATTATCCTCATAATTTTCAAAGGAAACTTTATTTTGAAAAGCCAAATATTTTAATCAAGAAGTATTTAGCATAATTTGAATATAACTTTTTATCATTGTGTTCTCATAAATTTTGCAATATGATATTGCGTATTGTCATTCTGTGAAATCACTTTATGTCTCTCTTATCAGATTTGGCTGTAAGGTATTTTGTTTTGTCTCTCAGAATAGTCTTGCCAGTGTTTCATAACTTTGAAACGAGTATTCGTTAAGCAATGTCTCCTGATTTTGTTGTCTACCTTTAAAATAGCCTCTGAAGTAAAAATTTGTGTACCTTACTGTAGAAATGACTCTAAAAATTCGATTACCTTTAGCTAGAGAGTTCTTCAGGTTGAAAATGTAGGTTAAAATTTTAATGATTGATGAGGATTTGATACATGGAGTGATATTTTACATCTCAGATAACTCATTGAGCACAAAACTCATTTGATAAACAATGAATTAATTTCGAAGATTAGATAGTTATAAGAAGACATTTTAGAAACATATATATATATACCTAATATTAATAAAAAGAATCATTAGCTGAAAAATATAGTTAAAGGGTTGTAATGTTTTAATTCTTTATAACAAGTATCTTAAGAAGTTTCGAGTCTAAATCTGATTAGTTAGATATTCGACGTATATTACCTCAAAATCCGAGTTTTAAATGAAATAAAAAAATTAAAATTTTTTTTAAATTACACAAAAACTAGAAAAATTTCGTCTTAAATTTAACAACAATGCTTATGAGTTTTATGCAAATAAATATTAGGTTGATGCATAGTTATCCAATGTTTATATTGTCGCATTTTTCATCATTGGGAAGTAGCGTTTTGTTTATTAATTTTGTATAAAAATAATCTTCTTTATTGTTTTAAAAAAATGATGTCAAAAACCATAATCATATTTGCTATATTTTGCTCTATCTTTTCGAGAAAAAATGGAATACAACACAGTCATTTCGCAATCTCAACGAATTTTTGGCAAAGGATTAATCAGCGGAAGTTAGTATAGGAAGCTCGGCAAACTAGATGTTACCTGAATCAGGTCAGCTACGACGCTGCTACGTCACAATGCGACTTAATGCACTGCGACTACGCTGCGACATCGCAATGCTACCTTTCATCGACTTGACACATCGCGACCACTTTGTGATGTCGCAATGCTACTTTCAGCAACTTAACGTATCGCGACTGCGCTGCGACACCGCATTTCGACTTTTATCTTTAAATGGCAATAAAAGATTAATTGAAATTGGAATCCGACAAAAATGAAATTAATCAGTGTTTTTTTTAAGCTCAATACATGCGATCTAGACTAGTGCAGATTGAATAGTGGCCACAATTTTAAATTAAGTATTACGGATATTAGCCTTCTTTTGAGGAGTCTTCTATACAATGATACTCTTGTTTCTCATGCGTAACCATTAGATTATCGACCTTTTAACTAATGTTAAAGTGTTAGACTCGCTCGCCTAATGTGTAACAACAGACTAAATACTTTATGAAGGCTTTTTGTCGTAAAAAGATTTGGTAAAAATTTTTCTTCGGTCACAAGTGCGATGAAATATAGAAGAAAACTTTTAATTGGAAATCAAATATATTGATTTTATTATATAAATATCTGCCTTATCAATAAATTGATAAATAAAGAAATAATTCTATTACATCTACAAGATATCAATATTGGAAAGCAGTTCAGAATCAACGTGATGAAAAGAGGATAAAAAAAAATTGATGAGTTAGAATTGATGAAAAAAATAAGAATCAAATAATTATATGAATTCTGGATGGTAAAGAGATGCATTGACGCGTGGTAGCCAGAGACGTCGTTGCGTAATAACCAGAGGTGTCGCCGCATGGTAACTTTTGAATAAGTGTTCCGTCCTCACAACGTCGCTGCGTAGTCGCGATGACGTGCTGCGTTTTAACAAAAACTTACCATGTGGGACCGCTGTGGCCTCGTTGTGGCTATTCATGGTTCACCGGGAGTGATATCCCTTTTAAAACCAGTTTATAAAATAAGTCAGGAAGAAGTCGACTATTAGCCATCAGGCTCTTCTAACAACCATGAAGGAAGACAAAAGTCTGACAATACGAATTTTGACGAAGACTTCAATATAAATTAATTTATTAAGCAATGAAAAGCGGTTGTTGAAGAAGACGGTAACTATGCACCCTAAATGATCGTTTAAACATGTATTTCTCAAATACTGATGTTGATTTTGTTAAATAAAATTTAATGAAAAAACGCCGATTAATTATGCATTAGCCCAATATAAGCTGTGCACTTCCACAAAAAATTCTGAAATGAGTGTGATTAAGGACTATTGCAGAAAAGTAGATTTCCAGACTATATAAAAATTGTGTAAAAGATTACAGCATCAAAGGTGTAACACACATGCTTGTAACATTTATTCGGTGGGAGAAAAACCAGCGTTTTACATACAATTCTTTTATTGGACATTACGTTTTTACAATTTTATTTATTCAAATGTTAATAAAAATACATTATTGGCATTAAATATCGACGTCATCTGTATCCATTTGTACCTACTCCACTTTTATACAGTTATTTGAATCCGGGCGGGCAGACTGGTCAACATTGTAACATCATTGGTACAGTTTTAATATGATACGTTTCAAAATTGCGTACATGGTTCAAATATTTTATGTTGTGGGACCACCATCTTGTCTTTTTTGTCCTTGAACAGGCAGATCATTTAACTGTACAGGATGTTACCAAGCAGACCTTTGAACGCCATTACCATTATGGAGATAAAAATTCCACCAATTGAGACATTTAGTCTCATACGCCATATTGATGTTCGTAAAGAGCCAACGGGGCTCATCGATGCCAAATAAGACTTAATAAAAAGCCAATATTACCCTCTAAAGTCAAATGGGGCTCTCCAGGGTCAAACAAGGCTCCACAGGATAATAAACACAGCAGGGCCAAACGGGACTCTGGAAGGGCCGGTAGAGTTTAAACAAACTACCCGGATTTATTCATCCCTTTTGGTACTGAATTCATAACATCGCGTTTGCGTAAATTGACTAATTTTTTTATTCTCTTACCAAAGATTTTTAATGCATTCATATAATAATATTTACTTGCACTTTATGTCACTGATACGCAATGAATGTAGGTATTCTGGCAGAGTATAAATGTCTGGTTTATTTCGTTGGAGCAACGCGGTGAAAATTGAATGGCGTGTACTTTATACCTTATACCTTAGGCAATTTGTAACTCAATAAACAGGTAATAGTGGCATAGAATCATATATTACTCTAACTTTACATGATCATAGTTTTCAATAGTAAAATCAATTCGATTTTTTTAAATATATCCTGTATTTTAAAAAACTAACATTTGTAACGTTTGTATATGTTGCAAAAGTTTGAATAATTTGTGACATTTCTCATTAAAAAATCTCTAAAATTTTCCTGTAACGTTGCTTGTTTTACTAGAATATGATTTTAATTATACACATAAAACGTTTAAAGACCAATTTAAAAATATTAGCCAAAGTTTGTTAAGTATATATTTCATCACTGTATCTCAGGGTTGTCAAAATAAAAGCTAACTTAGGCTCAATAAAAAATGCTTAAATTTAGGTGAGCCTTAAAAAATCAATGATCATGGAAACAAATATTTTTATTTTAAACAGTACATTATAATAAATATAAGTAAAATTATATTTTGTTTATGTTCGGATAGTTTACAAATAAAGCATATTATAATTTTATATGCTGGTTACTTTTTTAATTCACAATTCAACTTTATTTTTACTTTGGGTCAGATATTTTAACTGGGCCGCAAAAAAATTTATCTTGGACTGCTTATATTCCACGGGTCAAGAGTTTGACATCTATTAAATTTATTTTGCAAAAAGGAACCTTTTTTATCAGTAAGATAAAAATTAAAGATACTTCTGTTTAAGATACAGATACAAGATTCAGGAAGTATCAAAGTATCCAGATAAAGATACTCGTTTTTGAATCTAGATACACTGAAAAAAATAAGATACATTTTTTAATAAAAAAATTTAATAAAATGATGAAAATTTTATTATTTTTCAACCAATAAACTTTTTTATTAATACTACAACAAATTTTATAATATAAAAGTTTTTATTAATTTTTTATAAAAACAGTCATTAAAAAATGAAATTCAATGAAACTGTTTATTATGTAATAAAAACGTTCATAGTATTAATAGATCTTTACAATAAAAGTTAACAAAAAATTTATTGGCTGAAAACTTAAAATATTGCTTTCAGTGTATATTGTTGCTATACTTAATAGAAAAAAAGTAAAGAAAGTTGGAAATTTTCAAAAAATAATTTTACTCTAAAATCACAGTGATAACAGAGTGCTGTTACAGTAATATCACAATGATCTTTACATTTTCTCTTAATAAAATTATAGTGGTAATATTATGAGGCTTTGCTTTTAACGATTATAAACTGATAGACTACTGTGAGGCCAAAGGATTGGCATGTATTTTATTTAAAATACTTGATTTATAAATTAATTAAGACAAGTTTTTTCTTTATTTCAAAAAATTAATACATACTATTGTTATTTTAGAAAAATCAGATTCGCTATCAAAGCAAAAAACTATTGAAACTCCTGCTCAACAAGTGCAAAAACATGTTGAAATCAATGGAAAGGAAACTGATGTAAATGTGCAAAAAACCATGCGCACTTCTAAGACTAGTGACTCTAAAAGAGAGAAGACAACAATAAAAAAAGCATCGGATCTAATGCAAAAAACAGACATAAAGCCTTTATTACATGAGAAGAAAACTTTAAGTGAAAAGAAAGAAATAGCCCAGGAGTCTTTTGATATGCATTTGAGACCAGTGCTAAAAGTTGAAAAAACTGTTCCGCCGAATTTTGTGCAGAAACTGGAACCCGTGATTGCCAAATTGAATGATCAAGTTCAATTTGTTTGTAAAATCGACGGTAGTCCAACTCCAGAAATTGCATGGTTCAAGAACGAAGTACCCATTTCATCAACTGATAATAATTTTTCTACAGAAACCAAGGAGAATATCGCTATATTGAAAATCTCAAAAGTTACTGCAAATGACGTTGGAGTTTACTCATGTAAGGCTTCAAATATTGCTGGAGTCGCTACTACTACCACTTCTTTAACAGTAGAAAGTACTAAGAGATCAGACGTAAGTAAAAAACTAACAGCCTTTCAAGAACAAATTACTGATTTGGGTTTTGAAAAGAAGACAAAGATTTTGAAGCGAAGACAGAAAAGGTACGAAGAAGATATATTACTCCAAGAAAAGCAAATCGACGAGAAAGAACAAAGATTTATAAAAGGTCCACGTATTCTAAAGCCATTAGAAACCCAAATCGTACTAGTAGGTGATTCAGTGATACTAGAAACAGAAATAGATGCCTATCCTACATGTACTTTTCAATGGTTCCATAACTCAATACCCTTAAAGACATCTACGTCTACTGAAATTTTCCAAACTGCAAATAAAACAACACTTGTGATTAAAAACGCAAAAGTTCGAGACAGTGGCAAATATATTTGTAAAGCTAAAAATGTCGCAGGCTCCGTAATGGACAATGCAAACGTGTCTGTATTACCAAACGTCAACTGGAGTACAACCTCTGATCTTAAAGCTCCTCATTTTATCACACAGCTACATCCGGTTGAAGTGATTGAAAAAGGAACAATTGAATTAATTTGTGAGGTTGCAGGAAAACCAATACCAAGGGTCGATTGGTTTCATTCCGGCATGCCGATTAACGTCAGTTCCAATGTTATTATCTCACAGGACAAAAGAGGAGTTTGTAAATTAACAATAAGAAATGCTCGGCCTGAAGATTCTGGTCTTTATACTTGTAAAGCTTCAAATCGTGCGGGTGAGGCTGTCAGCTATACAACTATTGATGTGAAAACTGAATCAGGGTTGAGTGCTTTTGAAACACCATTCCCTAGTCCATTTTTACCAACAGTAACAAAAGAAGCTGCTTCAAAATTAGGTGTTGCTACGGAAATGATTACTAAGTCAGACTTTAGACAAATGGCAGAGCAACAACTCTCTTATAAATACGAGCAAACTGCCAGTTTTAGCTCGGTACAAGATGAAGATAAGAAAATATTAAAAAAGACGAAGTTGCTGCCAAAAGTTGATCAAAAATTTGTAGCGGCCGAATCATTTAAGTCCATTGAGCAGAATATTGAGGAAGGAGAATCAAAATTCAAGTCTAAGGCTACTGAAAGAACAGAGCCATTAGAACAAAGAATACAGCCTGAGACTATTTTTGATGAAGACGCAATAAAAGAAGAGTTGAAAAGTAGTCTTATGGATATTAAACGAAAGCATACTGCCAAGTCGTACCAACACACTGAGAGTAATATTTTAGACGATATTTCAACGGGACTTGAATCGTTTAGAGAAGACAGTTTTGTACAGACTCAAGCATATTCCATTAGTGGTGATTCATTGTACCAAATAACACTTGACGACACTACATCTATTGAAGAAGATTTCTCAGTAATTGAGGATCAAGTAAAAGAATTTAAAATGAGTTCAATTGGCAAAAAACGTCAAGGTTTTACATTTTTTTATAACTTTCAAACGTATATTTACTTTATTTCTGTAGGTAAACCTTCGGTAACTTTTAAAGTTCCAGACACACTTGAAGAGACATCTTTAGATGTTGGACAGTATAAGCAGGAACATGTAACTCTTACCACTCAGGAAAGCTTTGATGCATTAGAACAAATGGTGTCTTCGGATAGATTTGTAGATGAAGATAAAGTTAAAGAAGACTTAAAACAAACTTTACTCAGTTTGAAAAGCAAAAGGCGAAGGATTGGTGATGATGAAACTAAGATTGATGAAAGTGAAAAAATGGTATCAACATTAGAGGACACTAAGCAAAAGTTAAGGAGAATTAAACCTTCAGCAAAACCAACTTACGGTAATTTGAAGAAACTTTTTATACGTATTTAACGTTTATAAAGTTGTTATATGTGTAGCAAATTAAAAAAAAACATTTATTTAGCTAAGTTTCTTACATGTTTTTAAATTTTTAAATTAAGTAGTCATTAGTTAATTTAAAGAAATTAAATTTCAAACTCTGAGGATAAAAAAAACATTTTTTTAATTAAAAAATTGAATAAATTGGTATGATTTCGAAAACTTTGGTTGCAAAAAAGGATAATCCATTATATCTATTTTAGGTTGGGAAATAAGTTCTTAGCATTTTTACTAAATACGTTTGTTTTTAAAAAAATCATTAAATATAGCATTAAATTTATCAATTACCTAACTGCTTTTGCTGTTTATGGTATTCTCTGAGCACTATACCAATATGCTAATACAGAGGATCCCGATCTTTTCCGATTTGTAGCTCCCTAAATAATCGTTTCTATTTTCGCGAATCCTTCAATTCATCAGATTTTTTTCTAAAAATTTGACTTTATTAAAAATTTGGAACTTTCTTCTTTTAAAAGAGATTACCAATTTAACAGCGAAATATTATAAGCTTATACTTATTATTTACCCTGGAATAATATAAAATATCTAATTTCAACTGTTTTAATAACATTTATTTTGAGACTGAAAAATTGCCGAATTGTTTAATTAAATATTTTTCGGGTCCCCAATGACGGTATCGCAGTTTCCCAGGGAGCCGCAGCTCACACTGGGAATCATTTGGTTAATGTCATTTTGCCAAAAATTGATCCGTTGAGCCAGGAACAAATTATTTAGTCAGTTCTAAAATCTTCTTCAATATTTATGGTAAAGATCCATATATTTCTTAAGAGGAAACGAAAAAAAAACTTCTTGAAGTAAAGTTTAGAGAATACGATGTATGCTGAAGGACTTTCCATTTGAGTTTTTCGATAAATTAGACAATGACAGATCAAGTTTGATTGTAGTAAAGTATGATTTAGCCTTACTGAAAAAGAAGTGCTTTTAATCGTATAAACTCTTTCAAGTGGTATAACTGTGTTTGAGAAAGCTGTTTCTTCGTCATGGTGTTTCTTTTAAGCATTCACTAGTTGATTATTTCCTCTCAGTCCCAACTAAATCATGTCATAGAATGCTTTAATTTGAGATTAAGTTTAAATTACGGCTTTAGTGTACATCTAAGAGCCGTACACTCCCTTCTCTTTTTTATAATAATATGAAGGTAAAATCATCATCTTCTGTGACAAGTTTATGTAAAGCTATGGTTTATCATCTTGTCGTGCTAATATCTGGCAAGATGCTGAAAAGTAATATGAAGTTGCTTTTATTTGATGATTTATTTGAGATTTTCAAGCACCTAAGCTTTTAATTTTGCAGAAGACAAATAGCTCTATCAATTTAGCTACTTTAAATTACTTTGAATTAAATTGATTTGATTCTATAACATAGGAATTTTGAAAACTAAGCCACTGTCGTTTGAAAGTTCAAAGAGAAAAATTAGGCCTAAGTCATACGATGAAATAGATGTACAAACAGTTACTGATAGATTGGAATACAAAGATAAGTCAGAAGACCAAATTAAAGAAGATTTAAAAAAGACTTTAAAGAAAATTAAAAAGCAGCATCTCACTGATTCTGTGAGCACTAAATATAAAACTGAAACGGATGAGCATGTAAAAGAACTCTTAACGGACTCATCATATTTAGCGGAAAAGTACTCGGATAATATAGATTTGGATATAATCCAAGAAAAAATATTGCCTGTATCTAGTACTGACAAAAAAGTCATAGGATTATACTCGGACGAGAAAATATCACGTTATAGTGATTTAAAAGAGAAGCAAATTAAAGAAGATTTAAAACAAACATTATACAAACTCAAAGAAGATCGAGAAAAATCATTAGTAAGAACCTTTGAACATGGACAATCAGCTATCACAGATATTGGTCTCAGAGCATCAGTGGATATTATTGAACCATTAACTAAAGGTTGAATTAAATTAATGATTATTTTAAACAAATATATTTTGTTTTCTTTAAAATTTAGGGTTTGAATCGTTGACAATTGATGAATTTGAGCAAAGCTTTAAGCAACAAAAATTATTCGAAGAGATTAGTTGTAGTGAAACACATGATTATTTACTAAGTAGTATAACTGCAACTCAAAAAGGAATAACTGAAGTAGAAGCGGTAGAAAATTTGCAAAAGACTTTAAAATTATTCGAAAGAAAGCATGAGCTAGATCAAACTATTAGAAAATATGAGCATGATGTGGAAGAGAAGGTTCAAAAATTAACCGGATTTGCACAAGACGTAGAAGATGTTAAGGAAACTTTAAGCTCTATACAAGATTTTAGCCAGTCCGCAGCCTTACACAGTAAAGAAGAACAAAAAGTAGAAGCTTTAATGTCTGTAGCTGTACCTTTGGAAGGGTCTCAAGAAGAAAGACAACTTAAAGAGGACTTAAGAAAAACATTAATGCAAATAAAAGAAAGTGATGATAATAGAGTTATATGTCAGCAACCAGAAATTGTTAAAGCAATGGATCAAAGTTTACTATTAGAAACAACAACTGTATCGGAAGATATATTTACATCTGAAGAGTTTACTGGAGAAGTTCGTGAAGGATCTTTTGTTACAACTAGTATTCAAATACCAGATTTTGATAGGCAGGTAATAGCTGAAGGCTTACCAGAATACTCTAAATATGATGAAAGAATTAAGGAGGATTTGAAAAAATCACTAAAGAAAATTCGAGTGACGCATAAAGAAGATACTATGATATCTGGCATCGAAGCTCAAGAGGATATCGTAATTGATAAATATAGAAGACAACAACAGAAAATTCAGCCGTTGGACAAATCCAAAATTTTTGTCGAATTAGCACCCACTGTCTATGAGAAACCTGACTTTGAAATTGAACAACAATTATCAACAACGTATAATGAATCACGGAGCGCCTCGGTATCACAAACAAAATCAATGGAAGACTCATTAACTAGTCAAAAACAACCACTGTATCAACTACCAGAAAGCCAAATAAGAAGTGAACTAATGAAGTCGTTAAAGAAAGTCAGAAAGGAACATGAAAGTGATTATATGTTTAAAGAGTATGATGTAAATATTGATGAAAGTGTGGTACCTATTGTTACACGTCAAGATGAACTATCAGTTACTACATTTGATCAACCCGATTCTGCAGACTTTATAATACCTAAAAAATTTGAATTCCAAATATGTCAGCCCGAAACAACCACTACTCGTGAAGAAACTATTGATTTTATGCAAGAAGACTACCGAGGTGTTTTAATTGAAACAAAGCAGAGACTGAAGCGTACACAACCAATAAGGAAACCGGCCATTAAAGGTAACTTTACTTTTTATGAATCAGTCAAAATTATTTTTTGTGTGGTTATAGGGAATCAATAATAGTTTCTTATAAAACAAATAGCAACATGTAGAAAGTTAAACTGATCAAAATAATTTTAATATAAAGCATATAAAATTTTCGTTTGTCTTACAACCTATAGCCTACTTATGAATTTTATAGAAATTGGAGACCAAATTTTAATAAATTATTTTTTAGAAACTCTTGATTTTGTCGAGATTTCAACTAGTATACTTGGCGAAAAGAAACTCGCTACACCGTATTCAACTATCGCTCAACCAGAAAAAGCAATTATGCTCGAAGGTGAGCGTGATGAATCAATAGAAAAAGATCTAAAGAGATCTTTAAAGAAATTACGAACAAAACATGAAGAAGATACAAAATTTTCGAAATTTGATAAAGACACTATAGAAACTATAAAAAGGGTACCAACTATTGAACAAACCTCTCGAGAATCGATACCGATTGAAGACTTTGCTTTAGTGAAACGAGAATCAGTACCTTGCTCAAAGGTTGAAGAGTCCACTGAATTAATAAGTGCCTCTTTTACTGCATTATATAAGCAAAAAGAAACAGATGCATCTAAGAAGAAGCAAATTACTGATTTTAGTGAAAAAATTGACGAGGGAATTGAAGTAATTGAAGGTGTAGCTGTAAGAAAGCCGAAATTAGTAAAACCACTTGAAGCAAAAGTAGTGGCGTACGGAGATGTTTTAATACTCGAAACAGTAGTGGAAGCATATCCAACATGTTCATTTCAGTGGTACTATGAGTCAACTCCTATAACATCTACGATTGAACGAAAAGTAATGATCGATGAAAATTCATCGATTCTTCTATTACCAGAAGTTAAGTATGAGGATGCTGGCAAATACACTTGTCGAGCAGAAAACGTAGCCGGTTCAACCGTATGTTCCGCAAGCGTTAACGTTATACCCGCAATTGAATGGGATCAAACGCATGAGTTACATTCACCTTGCTTTTTGAAACACTTGAATCCTGTAGAAGTAATGGATGGAGACTGCGCTACATTGATTTGTAAAGTGGAAGGACAACCGATACCACGCATTCACTGGTATCGTTCAGAGAGACCTGTAATAGAAAATAGTGCTGTGAAAATCCTACAAAGGTCAGACGGGGTTTGTAGTCTAACTATTTCCGATGTATACCCAGAAGACGCTGACACTTATGTATGTAAGGCAATTAGTCGTATTGGTGAAGACTTATCAGTAGCTGATTTGAAAGTGGAAGCTTACGAATACGTACCTAGTGCTATTGCGTCTGATGAGGAGATACGACCCTTGGTACGTCGTAAGTCCGCGCCTAAAATTACTAAACGTTTGCCTAAAATGATAAAAACTAGTGACAAAGAAGTTGTCAGGTATAGGAAAATACTTTTTTCTTATTATCTAAACGTTAAATTTTTTTTATTACTTAAGAATCGAAGCACAGGCAATCGGTCAACCAAAACCTGTATGTAAATGGCTACGTGACGGCAAAGTAATTCAGCAGTCTAATGAGTATAATATTGAAGAGTTTATAGACGGAACGTCCGTTTTGACCGTGCTAAAACCGGTACCGGGTGAATCTGTAAATATAACATTTGAAGCACAAAATCCATTAGGTATCGAAATTACAACAACGTACATGACTGTTGAAGGTAAAATTTTTTATGGGGTAAAGTATGAACTTTACAAAATAATAAGTGAAATGGCACTATGCAAACATTGTATATACATTACATACTTTACAATGCACACTTTAAAAGACTTAATTTATTCTAAATTTGCTCAAAAATCGTTTCTACTTAGGAATTAAAGATACTAAAGAATATCGTAAGCCAAAGTGGTTAACTCATATGGAAGACTTGAAAAAGCAATTACAATGTAAGTTCAATTTGATTTAAATTTAACGCATAATAAAACATTTCTAACTTGAAAATATATATTGATGAAGCTACTATAAATCAAATAGATGTTATTAAAAGGTTGAAAAAACTTAAATATTTTAAGAGCGAAAAGGTAGAATGCTTGATTGAACTTTTTTTTAGTTATTTCTAGAAAATTTTAAGGAAAAATATATAAAAAAGCTTAGAAGTAAACTAAATTTGAAAATTAAAAACTAATAAAATATTTTATTTTTAATCCTTTTAATGATTTAATGTTAAATAAGCTAGTTATATTTTATTATATTTTGTAAAAAAAAATGAAAATCTGTAATCTTGGGCTTCTTGATAACTTCATCAAGACCAAAGATGTCTTCTAAAACTTCAGCTGGTATTTATTAACTGTTCGAAAACTTAACCTATAAGAGATTTTTTTGTTTGAAAAACTTATAAATCAAAATATTGCGATGAGATGAGTCTATCCTACAATTTTTAGGATGAATTGCGACTTTTTATGATGGATCAAGTGTTTAGTATTTTTATTCTGTATTGATTATTTGCTCTATCTTCATCGAAAACTCATTTAAAATAACATGAAAGAAGTGTTTCTCAAAAATTTCTGCTCTTAACAAATTAATAATCACAAATATGATTGCTATTTATGCTTAATGATGCAAAACAATGCTTGCTTACACAGAATGAACATACAGTCAACCAACATTATTAAAATCAAAAAAAGTTTTATTCTGTTCGAAAAATTCCATTATAGTCGAATGGCTTATTGTACTTTTAATAAATTTGAAGTTCCATCGAGCAGTTGCGTTTATTTGATAAAAATCAAGCAAGAGTTCGACTTTGTTTCGTGACAATCATCTATCAAAACCTTTCTGTCTCAGACAGATTATTTTTCAGGACTCCAAAACAGCTGGTGGGATAGTATCTTAGGACTATACCAAGAGTCCATTTCAGTAAAGTAGCTATAGGTCTTTCTAGTCTGACTAATAGATTTGAACAATTTCATCTTGTGAGATCGGAATTTGAGTAGCTGCTGATTTTCTTTTGACGAGAGAATACTACTAATAAAAAAAGGCTTCCTTACTAAAAGATTTAGTTACAAAGTACAATAGACCAGAGTGCTTAAATTTTGAAGCTTCTCGTTTGCCTTAATTCTTCATTCTCCATTTATTTTTGTTATCGTTGCTTTTTGGTTTTATTTATTTTTCTGCAATTTTCGGGTCTTTTTATTTGTAACCTTATCATTTTGAACGCTGGAAAGTCTTATTACCTCCACGATTTACGTCACTACTTTATTCGAATGTTTATTTACGTAAAGGTTTGATTGATTAAACCCTAATGTATTTTATTCTGATTCATGACAATATATTATTTATTGTGTAAATTTACGGTGTACGTCATCAATGAAACTGTGGTCACGATACAGGGCTTATATTTTTATAGGCACTTATACATTAAATGCTGTGTTGTTAGTACCATTTACTTCGGCGTTTAGTTAACCCTTTGAGTGCTATAGACGCACATATGCGTCCAGCAAAAGTCATTGATATTGACTATGGATGCAAATACGCGCCCGGCAAAAATGATGTACTATGCGATACTCACGTATCTCGTCACTTGACAACGATGGAAAACAAAATTTTGTTTTATATGCCATTTTAGTTATTTTCTGATAACTCATTGTATACAATATTATAATGTATTATACACTGTCTACGAGATCAATACTATGTGAAAAAGTATTTAGTCCCCGACGATCGTCAGCGCTGAACGAGCGCCGTCCGTATGGATCGCGTAAGCCGCAAGTATTCAGCACTCAAAGGGTTAATTTATTATTAGAAATCACATAACTTCAGAAATTAGAAAAGATTGGCCACACCATATTATTCTTCTATTCAAAGCTGCCCCATTTGAACATATTTCCAATTATCCGTCGATATCCTCAATAGTCCCGATGACCCTGAAATGAATGATGGAAAATGAATTTTCAAAGCATCAATATGTAATTGTTTTTAAATATACACGACATTGAATGAATCCTAGCAATATTTTGAAAATAACCGTTTAAGAACTCTAAAAGAACTTGATTTGCATGATATTTTTAAGAGAAAATTTATGTTTTTTTAAAAAAATTCTATATTTACCCTACATCAATACCTACTAAGATATCGAGTAACTTTGTAGTAATTAAAGTACTATTACCTACGTGTGCAGTAAAATATACTTATTTTCAGTAAAATGAATATGATTTTAGAGCTTTTTTGAAAACAGAAATTCCAAAATTTGATTACTTCTATTATTAAATCTGATTTAATTATATAGCGGTTCGTTGTAGTCCATCTGTTATTCAAGAGCTAAAAGACGTTAGAGCTAGATTGGGCGAAACTGTTGAATTTGAGTGTGTGTTCTCCGGAAATCCAAATCCAAGTATAATACTAATTAATTGTTGAGGTACATATATTAGCACTTTAAAATTTACAGATGTGACATGGTATAAAAATAACGAAGTTATACAGCAAAGCGAGAATATTGAAATAATAACAAGTGAAAAGAAGTCAGTGTGCATAATAAAGAGCGTTACGACATTCGATACGGGCACATACACATGCAGAGTTACTAACGAAGTAGGTGTTAATGTTTCCAAAGCGAAACTTAGCTTAACAGATAAACCGAAATCTGAGGTAAGTAAATTTAAACAATACAAATCTATGAAGCCAAAGAAAGAAAGCTACATGTTGGAAACAACTGAGTCTGTTGACTATTCTCGTCCAGAACCGCAAAAAGCAGACTTAATTGTACAAAGGGACATGTTATCTATGGCAAGTATTGAAGAAATTTTGATCAAGATTAGAGAGATCGAAGTTAAATATGCTAGAGAAATAAAGGAGATTTTCAGCAGCCTATGTACTGAAGAATTACGTCTTGTTGAAGTTCCTATTAAGCAATTAGCAAAAATTGGTTATTTGCTTAATAAAGGTGTTAGTATTGAAGAAATTAAAGTTCTGTACGATTCTGGTCAATTCCCTGCATTGAGAGCACCTAATGTTCAGTCAGCTTTGATCAGCGTTGTCGAAAGACTTGGTCATAGTCCCATAGTGACTCAGATTTTGGCAGAAGAAAGTACCGATGACCAACACTTAACTACTGTTATTGGATTTAAATCACTTATTCGAATGATTGAGTTGAATCACATAACGATAGAAGAAGTGATCACATATTTGACACCAAGTGACTTCCAAACTCCAATATGGCATACACGTGAAGCTAATGAGGTAATTTCCTTGCTTATAATATACAGGGTGTTCAAATAGACAGCACACAGTTCTAACGCTTACTGTAAGAGAACCGTTTGATATTTTTCAAAGCGATTTCCGATTTTAATCATAAAAAAGTCGTCAATTAGTGATATAAATGCTCAAAATGTTCTCCATCTTTCAGAATTATAGTTGTAAGCTATAATTATCTTAATATTTTCAATGATCTTGTGACTAGAAAACCGCTACTTACTTCCTGATATTAGTAATTTTAGGCAAAAAAACGTATTTCTACGTAAATCTGGATGCTATACTAAACCATCCAAGAATTCAAGCGTTTTTAAAATGTTCAAAGAAGTTACAATACTTTAATCGGATATTTTTTTAGAACATTTTCAGTGCACAATATGTCAACTACGTACATTTCGATTAAGAAATTGATGTCAAAGTCCTAATAGAAGCTTGTTGTATGTTTTAGAAATGATGTATAAACTTTTACACTGTAAAGGTCTTTTTTTATCCTTTTTTATTCCTATTTCAAAAAGCCAGAAAAATGTTTTGGTGACCATGGATTTATATTATTTAGTTTATTAAGTTATTTAAATTTGAAACATATGATTTCAATTTAAAGACAAATAACTGTAATTTTTATAAATAAAAATTTATTTATTCCAAACTTCAAAAAGAGTACAACGAAATAAGGTACAAATATTGCCAAAGATTTTTCTTTTATAAAAAATATATGTGGATTTTTCCTATATTAAGTAAAACTTCAAGTATTAGAACTTCTGTATGATGAAATTTGGAAAAATGTATTGATTTTTTATTTTATTTTATTTTTTAGAGTATTGCTGTGAGTGAAACATATCATTCAGCTACATATTCAGAATCATTTGAAATCAAGACACAAGAAGTAACTGATCAGCAGATATGGCGAAGAAAAATAGCAACAGAAGGTAATATTAATATAGTTTTTAAGTTTTTGTAAAAAAATGTAATTACTAAAATTTCTAGTGGAAACTTTAACAAATTTATTTGCACTCTCATGTATTTTGTCTAAAGTTTTCAGTAAATAATACCAAGAACTGTATTTAACAAGTGTGTTTTGTGTTACTATTTGAATTTTCAGATAACTTGGAGCAAATAGACGAATACGTATCGATGACAGCTTGTAAGAGAAAATCTGTGTCAATTGATGAGGGTATACAAATAACTGAAGTTGAAGATGAAGTAACTCAAATCGACGATGAAATCACAGAAATTTCAGAGACGTCAACAACACCTTTAAAAAAAGTATATGAGGAGGAAACAGAAGTTATAAATATCGAAACTGATGAGGAAATCGTGGATACAACAAAAGGTAAACGGAAACGTGTATTTCATAAACAATTCCGAGACGATCAGATTGAACTTGAAATCGAAATCATTGATGAAAATCAACAAGTAATTCGTAAAAAACTGATAATAAATATACCAAGTCTGAATGATGAGTATATGAATGAAGAAATGTTACTAGATTTTAGACCACAACAACCACTTTCGGTAAGATTAACGCCTTCATTTGTAACTGAAACGCTAAAAATGGCTGATGTAAGAGAACAAATATCTATGATAACATGTGCACAACCAAGTTTTCATCGTCCATCAATTTCTTATTGGCCACATAAAGCAATGGTAGAAGAAAATGTAGAGATACATGAAACAAGTGAAGAAAGTGTATATAAGACTTTGTCAAGGCGTGAATCTGCGTCAACAAGTCACAGTTTACACAATACTTATGAAGTTATTGAACATCATCCTTTCGAATACTCAGAAGTGATTACCCAAGGAGAATTATCAACAGACTACAAAGCTAAAATTATTATCCCTGAGCAAGAGAGTATTCAAATTAGTGACATTCAATCATGTTCAATCACCGGAGATTTGGAAAAGGAATCGGTAGTTTCTGCACAAAGTCGAATAAATTTTGTTCCTCACTCTGAAGTTATGGTGCATGAAACTAATGTGGTTGAAAGTGAAAAAACTTATACGTCTTCAGAATTGTCTAATGTTCAAATAGCTGATGTAAACTTTATTCTTAATCAATCTTTAATTGTTGAAACATTAAAGTCGCACGAAAAAGAAATCGAATTTTTCAAGGAATATAAACCAAAACCATGTCAAATTATTGGGAACTATACACTACAAGATAGTGTTCAAGTGGCTACTACTGATGTTGAGTTTAAGGAAACAGATCTAATTCAGTCAGAAATTTCACTTAGAAAACCATCAGTTTCGCTTACTACTGTAGAGTCTCTATTGAAATCTGAGGTAACAGTACATGAAAAAGAATCAGAATACATAACGAAAGATATTCCCAGTTTTCAACAAGCTCAAAGTGACATTTTACCTATAAACACTGTTGTGGTAAGTAAAATATACACACATGAAAGAGAAGAAGATTATAGAAAAGAGGACGATACAATACTAGGAAAAAGAAAAGCGAGTGTAACACAAATCGAAAGAAGAGACAGTTTGCAAGTAACAAGCACTGAGTTTAACGAATCATTATGCACTTTGAGCGAATCTATTAAAGCTAAACCAATGACTGCGAAAAAGGAAATCCAATTATCCGAAGCCAAAATAGTTGAGGAGACACAAACTCGTGAGAAATTGGAAATGATGCCGTGGACAGAGCGTCCGATTAGTAGTCATGCAAATGTTTCACATGTTCCTATTTTTACAGCACAAAAAGAAACTGTTACAATAACTGAAAAAGAAGATCGTTTACCAATAACTCCATTACCAGAAGCTGATGCAAACTGTTTAATATATACTAAGCAAATATCAGAAGCTACTCCATTAGAAAAAAATGCGACATTTTATGTCAGTCAAAGCGAACAATGTTTACCTGATATTAGATACGAAACTTATACCGCAGCCGATGGAATATATGTGCTAGTAAATGAAAGTGAATTAAAATCCGTAGCTTATTCTGTTTATCCGAAATCAGTAGACACATCCTACAACTTACATGAAAGCTACGAAGTTACCGAGCAACGTCCTCTACAATTTCCTGAAATATGTACAACGTTATTGAAGCCAAAATACTTTGAAGCTGCTGTTCAGTTTACTGAACAAGACAGTTTAGAAGTTAGTGAAATACATTCACTGTTAGAAATTGATACCCTAATGTCCAAAGAAAGTCCGAATGTGTGTCAAAGTGATATCACTTATGTACCTCAAAAGGAGATAGTAGTATTTGAAACCAATACCGCAGAAAGAGAAGACAAGTTGAAATCGTCAAAGAAACCAAGTCAACAGTCTGCTGATATTTCATTAGTAACTAGACGAACTTCAATTACAGAAAGCTTGAAAGTTCACGAAAAAGAGGGAACATTCAGCTACTCTCTTCCTGTGCAGCAAAAAGCTACTCAAGAATATTTGTTGCACAATAGCGTTCAAATGAGCACTACAGATATGGAAGCAAAAGAATCAGAGTTAGTAATCTTAGAAACAGTTCCTCGAAAAGCCTCCGTTTCTGTGTCCACACTACAACCTCTGGTAATCACAGAAAGCACAATTAATGAAAACGAAACTGAGTATATGAAAGAAAGCGTCAAATTAAAGAAGGCTGAATTAGGAATAATACCTCTGTTTACTGCTGAAATCAGTAAAACAAATATTAATGAAAAAGAGAATGATTTATTTACAGCTTCTTTACCAACAACTGATCTCAGATGCTTTACATACAGTAATCAAGTATTAGAAACTACACCTTTGGAAAATACAATGAATTTTTCTGTTAGTAAGGATGTAAGTTATTTACCCAGTATTGGGTACCAAACATATGTATCAGTTAGTGGTACTTCTGTATTAACAAATGAAAAGGAGCAGGAAACAGATTTAAAGCATCCAGAAATGTTAACAAAATCTACACAATCTTCATATAATTTACATGAAAGCTACGAAGTTACAGAAAAACATCCGCTTTATTTACCTAAAATTTACTCCGAAATAAAAAAACCTAAATCTTATCAATCTAATATTCGGTTTATGGAACAAGAAAGTTTAGAAGTCACAGAGATGCAATCATTTTCAGAAATTAAAATTTTAGAGTCGAAAGAAGCACAAACTGATATTCTAAGTGATATAAGGTATGTGCCCCAAAAAGAACTAATAGTATTTGAAACTAATATAGCAGAAAAAGAGGATAAATTCACTGAAATTACAAAACCTACTTCAAAATCAGCTGATAGCTCAATGATTACTAGACATGCTCCAGTTGTAGAAATTTTGAAAACTAATGAAAAAGAAACACCTTTAACATTTCCACTTCCTGAATCGCGTCAAGCTACTGAAGAATATTTATTGCACGAAAGCCTCCAAATGAGTGTTCCAAGTGTTGAATTTAAGGAGTCAGATTTAGAACTACTACAAAGTGTTCCACGTAAACCATCAGTTTCTATGTCGACATTACAACCATTAGTTATACTGGAAAATACTGTTCATGAAAATGAAACTCAATATGTAGAAATGTCTTTGGAGTCTAAAAGAACTGAAATGGGAATAAGTCCTGTAATGGTTCCTATAATTAGTGAAATAAACGTCAATGAAAAGGAAAGAGATTTGGTTACAGGCTCTTTACAAACAGTTCAAGTAAGTCCTCTATCACATTCTAATCAAATTTTAGAGATTACACCGTTGGAAAAGATGATGACATTTTCTGTAATCAAAAGTGAGGGATATTTGCCAAATATTTTGTATCAAACACATGTAGCAGCTAGTGGCACGTCTGTAATAGTGAATGAAAAAGAACTGCAAACAAATTTGAAAGAGTTTGAAACTTATACAAAAACTATACAACCATCTTACAACTTACATGAAAGCTATGAAGTAACTGAACAGCATCCGCTTCATTCTCCTCATGCATATAATGAAATGCTTAAACCGAAACATTTTGAAGCTAGTGTTCAGTTTACGGAGCAAAGTAGTCTAGAAATAAGTGAAATGCAATCTTTACTAGAAGTTGATATTTTAAAACAGAAAGAAATGCCAGCTAAAAGCTACAGTGACATAAGTTATGTGACTCAAAAAGAATTAATAATATTTGAAACAAACTCAGCAGAAAAAGAAAATGAATTTAAAGGAGTAGCAAGGCCGAGTTGGCAATCAGCAGATAGTTCAATTGTTACTAGACGCGCTCCACTTGTTGAAAATTTCAGAATACATGAGAAAGAAGAACAATTTAAATATGTGCATCCCAAAAAAGAACAAGTTACGGAAGAATATCTGTTACACGAGAGTCTCCAGATGAGTTTTATAAATACTGAAATAAAAGAGTTAGAACTGTCATTACTTGATACCACTATACAAAAACCTTTGATCTCTGTTCTAAGCTATCAACCGCTGATTAGCTCAGAGATTACTGTACATGAAAACGAAACTGAATACTTAAAAGAGGAACTTATTGCTAAAAAGGCCGAATTTGGCCTAACACCTATAAGTACAGCCGTAGTTAACAAAATAAATATTAATGAAAAAGAAGGCGATTTATCTGATGCTCATGTACCAACAATTGACGTATGCTATTTAACGTACTCTAAGCCAGTTTCAGAAACTGTACCTTTGGAGGAAACTGTGACTATTAATATTAGTAAAGATGAAAAACGTATGCCATGTGTTACACATCAAACACATTTAGTTGCAAGTGGCTTAGCTGTGTTAGCTAACGAAAAAGAATCAGTGGTTGATTTAGATTATTTGAAACTTCATCCTCAAACTGTGCAAACTTCTTGTAATGTACAAGAAAGCTATGAAGTTTCTGAACAGTGTCCTTTTGAAATTCCTGGTGTATTTATAAAGTCAATGAAGTCTAAAAGTTCTGAAGTTGATGTTAAATTTTTAGAACAGGAGAGTTTTGAAGTTAATGAAATCAATTCGTTACTAGGAATTGATGTTTTAGAGCCTAAACAAATACCAATATCGGCTAAAAGTAATATTAGCTATGTACCAAAAAAAGAACTAATAGTATTTGAAATGACTTCTGCGGAAAAGGAAAATGAATTTATAGCTAGAAGTAAACCAATATGGCAATCAGCTAACAGATCCATGACAACCAGACATGCCCCATTAGTGGAAATTTCAAATGCTCATGAAAAAGAAACCTCGATAAAACACTCTTTCCCTGATCAACAAAAAGCTACAGAGAAATATCTGTTACATGAATGTCTTCAAACTAACACTACAACTGTTGATTTCAAAGAAAGTGATCTACATTTAGCCAAGGCTTATCCAAAAAGATTATCAATTTCTCTTCCAGTTGTACAACCGTTAGTGGTATCAGAAATGATTGTACATGAAAATGAAAACGAATATATTAAAAAACACGTTGACTTTGAAAAACCAGAAGTTAGCGTTACTTCTGTAATTGCAGCTGAAGTTAATAAGATTATAACTAATGACAAAGAAGGTACTTATTCGACGTATGGAGACGTTGAAAAATTAAAACAAAAAGCATCATTAAAAAGATCTGAAAGAAAAGATAAGCTGCTTATAACACAAGTTCAATCTAATGACTCTTTAGGCACTCTGAGTGATTTTGTTGAGCAAAAGCTAACTTTAGCAGAACAGCATTTTGAATTAAATGAAGCGAAATTCGTTCAAGAAATTTACACAAATGAACAAATTAATGAGTTATGTTTTATTCAAAAACCAATTATTGCATACGCTAATGTTTCTAGAAAGTCTAGCGTAGCAATACAGGCGGAAGAAATAGCTATTTCTGAGAAAGAACATCGATTAGAAACTGACATTTTACCGAAAACTAAGGTTCATAGCTTAACATATGCGGATCAGATATTTGAAACTATTCCGGCGGAAAGTTCTATGAATTTAGGGCTTAAAAGACTTGAAGATGTCATAGCTTTTACTACATACCACTGGTTCTCAGCGATTACTATTGAAACAGTCTTCACAAATGAAAAAGAAGATGATACTAGTGTAATGGGACTCAGTAAAGCTTATATAAAATTCGCAAATACTGCCTATATGTCACATGAAAGCTATGAAATTCAGGAACTTTATCTCTTATATTATCCAGAAGTGTTTGCAGGGAAGCCGCAGCCAGTATGCTTTAAAGTTGAACAAAAATTTACTGAGAAATACACAATTGAAATGAAAGAAGTAATGTCTTATATGTTATTAGACGATTTAACAACAGAAAAATCAGTAAGTTTACAAAATGCTCAAATAAAACTTAATCCAGTTTTTGAGCTTAGTATATTTGAAATAAATCCAGCTGATAAAGAAAATGCTTTTATAGTTGAACAAGTGACAACTACAGAAACTGTTAACGCCCTTTATATTACTAATAATCCTCTAGTATTAGAGATATTAAATATATTTGAGTCGGAAAATAAATTAACTTTGAAAGAAATGCCTGAATTTCGTCAGCCAATAGATGATTATTTGTTAAATTACAGTGTTCAGGTGACTGTGGTAAATACTGAAGAAAAAGAAGTAGACTTTATCTTAAGCAAGCCGACAGTATCACAGCCAATTCTATCAGCTACAAATGTAGAAGCAATAATTGAGCTTAAAGTGCTAGTAATGGAAAAGGAGAATGAATACATGGTTGAAGATAAGCCTAAAATTAAAACAGCTACTTTCAACATTCTTTCGCATCCAATAGTTGCAGTTGAAGAAGTACTTATTAATGATAAAGAAGATAGTTTTTTGAAAGATTTATTTGTATCAACAATAAAACAAAAAGCAGCTGTTACATACTTGCAGAAAAGTAGAGCTTTAACTGTTTTAGATGTTGAAGTAAATGAGACTTTAGACACTTTACCCGACTTTGTGAAATTAAAACCATCACTGGCGATGAAAAAAATTGATATCAATGAAGTCAAATTTATTGAAGAAATAAGAACTTATGAATATGCAAATATTTTAAAAGCAAAGGAAATACCACTTAGTGATAGGGTTATTGTTATACCATCTTCAAATATAGTAGTACAAACAGAAGTTGCTGAAATACTGGAAAATATTGGAACTGTGCAATCACCTTCTTTAAGCCGTGATAAGCTAAGACCTTTATCTTACTCTTACTTTATTTTAGAAGTGGTTCCTTCGGAAAGAGTAGTTAGAATAGACCTCGGTAAAATAATTCATAAGTCAATAAATCAGACGTTTATAACACATACATCTGTACTTGGAGAATTGAATTTTATAGTTGAGAATGAAGTGGAGACTAGCCTAACACCTTTATTTTTAACAGTAACTCCAAAGACATCATTTAATATGTTTGAAAGTCTCCAATTATTAGATAATGAAACATGGTTGTCCTTAGATACATGTGATACTTCCAAATCGATTACGGTAGTTGCACGTAGCAGCTTTGTTTCAAATGAAGTAATAAAAGTTGAAGAAATTAACGAATTAGAAACTATTGTCGATCTTTCCGATAATTATTACGAAAGATTAAAATCGTTTATAGTACCAAGAGTTGGATTTAGTTTTTGTCTCTTAGATGCAATACAAGCAGTTGAAATTAAAGAAGCTTATAAGGAATCCTTATTGTTACCGAAACAGATACCTAAAGATGAACGTGTTCAATCTTTTATTCAACAAACAAGAAGAAAGTCTCCTGTGGTATATGAAATTCAGACTGCTGAATTAGAAGAAGAATATGGGAAAATAACAATGGAAACTGCACAAATACGTGTTTTATTTACACCATACGATTCTCTTGTAATAAATGAAATTATTTTTGACTCCATGCTTAGTGAGTTTGTACCAGATTCAGTATCTAGTAATCGAGCACTAGTTAGTTTAGTACCGTACACTTCGTTGACAGCAACTGAACCGTATGTAGCTGAGAGCGAAGATATTCTTTTGTTAAGTTTAAAACTTGTAAAGAAACAGCCCAATATTGCTTTCAATACGACAGACTATTTGGAAACTTGTGAAAATCTTTTTTATGAAAAAGAAGGCGATTTTGTTAGTTTACATAAACCAGTTTGTGAAACTGTTGTAGTCAATATTAAACCCTTAGAAAGTCTGCAAACAATATTATTTTTAAGTGATTATGATCTAGCTGATTACTTAGATACAAAACCAATTAAAGCTCGTGCAAAAATTAATATTGCGGAACTTAATTCCATTATAAATATTATAACGATTGTGGTTGAAAAAGAAGACCATATAAAGCCTACTTCAAGTCCAGAGAAGAAATCAGCTTCGATTTCCTTTAATGGACTTCTTACATCATCTATCCTAATTCATCCAATTCATGAATCCGAATCTGACCTTATATTAGAGTCTAAGGTAGTTCTGTGTCGAGCTTATGGTTCTATGGTACCCGAAGTGGCGTATATTGTTGCGTCAGAATACCTTTTTGAGACCTACCAAGATTTTAAAAAGGAGATATTTAAAAATATACCTAAAATAAATTTTGAAATACGTGAACTGGCAATTGTTAATGAGACTACGGTAAATGAATGTGTAAAGAATATTGAAATAAGCAAAGACGTAATTCCTGAAAAAATTGAAATTCGGTTTAAACCTATTTTAACATATTTAGTGGCCGAGAACCAATTGATTGACAAGGAAAATAGTTTAGATTCTTTCGATATGCATCCGATACACTTGTGGCCTTTGCAATATACATATCAAATTTCAGAAGCAACTACTACTGAAACTTTAAATATTTGCTCTATTGAATTATTAGATCAAAGACAACCGTGTCTTAAATTTATCACCCTAAACGCACTTAGAAATGAACTGGTGACTTCTAATGAGCAGTTAATTAAACTGGAAGATTCAATCAAAAGTTTAGAAAATGGCCAGTTGACATTTGTATTATTGAATAGTTATGAAATAACAGAAATCGATGACACTGTATGGATAAGTAAATGGCAAGCCCCAGCTTTACCAAAAATTTCAAGAACAACCGTACAACGTATTCCGTTTGAAAACAATTTACAAATATTAGAGTTACAACAAATGGAATCAGTAAATGATCTTGAGATATTACCAATTAGAAAACACTATGCAAAATATGCATTTATCTTGTATGAGGCAAATGAAGTGACGGAAACTGTTGATGCTATTTGTGAAAAGAAACTAGTTTTGAGAAAACCAAGTACTGAGAAAGCTAAGTCTGTTGTCAATATAGTAGGCCGTGTAGTTTATGAAGTATACGTAGTTTGGCATAACGACTTTGCTCCTCAATTAATCATAGATCAATTTGACAAATGGTTTAAAGCTGATGTTATATACATTGAAAACGAATCGATATCAGTGAATGAATATTTCATTTTTTCATCTTCGAAACCATTCAAACCGAAGAAATCTGTTCATTTTGCCGAAAGAGCAGATGTTGTGTTCAAAGCTCAAAGACCACTGAAAATATTAGAAGTGTATTCCATCGAGGAGGCATGTGATTATGCTTCATATTTCTTACCGAATTTCGAACACGTTAATGTTTGGTTTCAGCCGCTCTTATCAGTTACCGTTGAGGAAATAAAAGTAAATGAAAAAGAAGATATGTTAACTCTAACTAGAAAACCTAGTGTTGCAAAATCAGTTAGAACCTTTGTTCTGTCAGAAAGTATTCAAATAGATGTGGTAGAATCACAAATGTCTCAAAAATACTTTGAGACAGATGATCATCGATTGAAAAGTACTAAAGTAAAATCAACAACGTTACCAAAAGTATCAATGATAGGTACGGTTTCTATGACAGTCTTAGCTGAAAAAGAAGGTGTTTTAGGTTCGATTTCGATGCCTAAAACTGTCGTTGCTAATGTATGTATTAGTGGCTTGCCAACTACTTTGGTTCAACATATTACAATTCAAGACTCCGAGATTACTATGGGTAGTTTAATTAAGCCAAATGTAGTTTGTGCCCAATTAGTTATTAGTCCAATAGAAAGTTTAATAGTGTCGTCAATAGAATCAGCTGAACTACCTATAGAGTCAACCACTGTTTTGAAATATATTACATCTGAAGCGAATCAAATAATCGAAGAATATAAAGCTAAAACTGTTTGGGAAATTTTAGCGAATGACTCTCTTTCTGAACTAGGAAAAGAAGAGCAACCAGAAAGTCATTATACAAAATTAAACTTTAGACCTCATTTAACGCTTACTATAATTCATAATGTAATAATTGAAAAAGAAGATGATTTATTCTTATTACAATTACCTGAAACACACAAAGGCAAATTAAATTTAACTTATTTCCTACCAACCGTTAATACGGAAGAGATATTTTTAAAAGGAAAAAGTGAAGACTTAATCGATAAAGATATAACTTTCAACCAAGCCACTGAGTCTCGTGATTACTTCGAAGAAATATACATTTATGAGACTTTGCTATATGAAAGTTTAGAATCATCTATATTTGAAAAGCCACAAAACAAAAAAGCTAGTTTTAATGTTATTGAGAATAAAGGCTTAGAAGTGAGCGAAGTTATGTTAAATGATAAGGAAACTAATTTAACATCAATAATTTTGGATGAAACTTTTGCAAATATGGGAATTCTTGGTGCAGAAGTAGTAGCTGTTACTAGTGAAATACTAACAAACGAGGCTGATTTACCAATGTTGCTTGAAGAAAAACCAAAACAAATGAAAGCTTTTGAAACAATCTCTGCTGTTGAACCAATTAATGTGTTTGAAACTCATTTAATAGAAACAGAATCGAATTTAGATGTTGATAAACTACCTCAAACACACATTGCTGATAAAGTTTTAAGTGATTTTGACGTACCTCTGAAGGTAATGGAAGTTACAACTGATGATAATATAGAAATGTTATCCATTCGTGAAAAACCTTTAGAATATATACCCATTGGTAAATTAACAGATACTCAAAAAGTACCTACTGTTAATGAAATACAGCCATACTTGGGAGCTGATATGCTCGAAGAAGAAACATGTAGTTATGATAAAGCAGTAGCAATCACAGATGTGCTTCATGAAATATTTGTAACAGAGGTTACTGCTGCTGAAGAGGAACGTGTGTTACTTCAGGATATTCTACCTGATTTAAAAAATGCACATGCATATATCAAGCTTGAAGATTGTGAAATAAAGATTTTAGACGTATTTGTCCATGAGTCTGAATCATTATTGGAAGAAGATGAATTGCCTTCTGGTTTTAAACCTGATATAAGTTTTGTTGAAGTCAGAACATCAGGTGTCGAAGAGGTTTTGTCCAACATTTCGTTGAAAGACTTCACTGCTGAAAAAATAATGCCTAGACACCCTGAAATAAATCAAGATGTCTACAGGCATTTAACACAATATCAACCCGAAGTTAATGAGACAGAAAGCACTTTGAAATCTGACACTGCATCGACTCAAAGCACAGAAATAAATTTCGAAAAACATGTTAGCTTACTAGTTTCTGAAGTACCGGTAAATGAGACTGAAAGTGAACTAATAATTAAGCCAGCACTGATTGTCGATAAAACTGAAAAAGAGTTTGTTATTGAAACGAAATTGCCAGTGAATATTGAAATTTATACTAATGAGAACGTTGATATTCTAAAAGAATCTACTCCTAAACTAAGTACAGCTTCTTCATGTCTTCTGCCTTTTGAAGGTTTAATTATGATTGATAATGTTGTCAACGAAACAGAAGAAAGTTTACTTGAAGATCAACAACCAGAAGCAAAACAAGCCAATATTAAAATTGACAAAAATATACATATTGAAACTTTAGAACATGACATCAAAGAGCTACCACAAATGTTTAGTGTTGAATGTATAAAGGAGGAACAAGTAAGTACAAAATTAATTGAATTTGTGCGACCTGATCTAGAAGAAGTTTTTATAAATGAGAATACTGGTAGTGTTGAAGCAGTGGGATTGACACATAATATTGCTGATATCAAATTTGAAATAGCTAAACATAACGCAACGCAAAAGGAACAAGTTCTAGTTGAAATGGAAGATACTTTTCCAGACTTTATACTACCTTATACTCATTTAGCAAATGTGCATATTGATGCAATAAAATTAAGTGAAATAAATGAGATAACTGCTATTGAAAAAGAAGAAGAATTATGCAAAGAGATTGGACCAAACTTAGCTCAAGCTGATTATGATATTCTAATGAATGAATCAATAATTGGATCAGAAGTAGTTGCTGATGAACAAATGTCAGAATTAGTACATGATGAAATCACTAAGTTAGCTAATGCCAAAATCGACCAAACTACACCGATGCAATTGCCAATTCAAGATTCATTTAGTGTGTTTGATAAGGAAGAAGTATTTAAAGAATCAGTGGACAGACCAAAATATGGACTTGCTAATATTGATATGAGTCAATTATGCAGTGTTAATATTTTGGATATGGTAGTAAATGAAAAGGAAACAAAATTAGATAGTACGGTACTACCGCACAGTCGAACGGCGACTATTGATGTAACTGCAATGCACAATGTAGTTACATGCACTGAAATCTGGTCTGATTTAAGTAGTAGTAGTTTCGAAGAAAAACCATCAGTTGCTCTTAATCCATCAGTTGAACATATTTTATTGCAAAGTTTACAAGAGACTGAAGTTGTCCCGAACGAAATCGAGGGTTTATATTATGAGGCAAAGATACCAGACACTAAAAATACTAAAGTTGATTACGAGTATCATGACGAAAAAGTCGCCCAAGTTTCTACCACTGATATAAATGAGAAAGAAGATCAACTAGCCATACATATTGATAATGAAGAAAAAGTTCATATTGGAATTTCTGGTCAAATAGTAGCAGATAATTTAGAAGTGATAACTAACGAGACTTCGGAAAGCTTGCTCATTGATTCCGTAGAAAGCACACACGCAGGCTTGGATATTATTCCGCATCAAGTACCATTATTGTCTCAAATGATAGCCGCTGAAAAAGAAAGCAGTTTTGACATAGAAGAGAAACAAGCTGCAAAACTAACTAATATTGATATTATATTTAATCAAGAGATCAATAAAATTGAAACAATTGCGGGAGAAACAGAAGGAAGTATTAAATTAGACCAAGTACCTGAGACAAGATCTGCTTTATTATCAAGAGAGAAAGGATTTAAGGTTGTTGAAACCTTGGAAACTGTGGCTGAATTATCTTTAGAGTCATTGACTAAAAGAGAGCCAAATGCTGGTAAAGCTAAACCTGTTGTTGACAATTTTAGCAGTTTAACTGTTGAAGAAAATATACCAGTTGAAAGAGAAGAACTCCTTGATGATTTTACTAAGCCGAATTCAATGTCAACTACTGTTGGCATGGAGGATAAAATGTTAGGGGTAACTAATGTAATGGTTATTACACCAAGTGAAAAAGAAATGGCATTAGAAGTGGAAGGAATAAATGAATCTCATGTTAAAGTAGATATGTCATTCTTACCAACAGCTAGTCAAGAAAAATTAGTAGCCGAAGAAACAACAGAAGGCCTTGAATTATTAGAAACAAGATCGGTAACAGCAGATTTAGCTTTGATTCCGAACATTGAGTTGAGTTGGTATGAGGTTACAATGCATGAAAAGGAAACAGATGTGGTCTTTGACTCAAAGTTAGACGAATTACTAAAAGAAGCAGATGTTTCTATTGACTTTGAAAAAAGTACAACTGTTACTGAAGTTATAGTGCAAGATACAGAAAACGACTTAATGGACTTTACAATGCCTGACCAAAGAGTTGCGAATGAATTGATTATTTCACGGGAGATCGCGGAAAAAGAAGAACCATCATTATATGATCAAATTGATGAGTTTACTGAGAAAGCATCATCAGTATGCTTGGTTACAATTGGCTACATTGTATCAGAAAGAGTTTCCATAAACGACGAATTGGTCCTTGAAGCCGAAGCTGAACTCAAGTCGCAATTGAAAATGGTGGAAATGAAAGCCGATCTACAATTCGAACATGAAAAAAGTATTAATATTTTTGAAGTAGTTATTAGTAATAATGCTGAACAAGAAGACTACGAATTTTACATGCCAATGAAGACACTATCAAATGTTACACTGATCAGTAGTACTTCAAGTGTAGAACAAACACTATGTACAACTTTAGAAACTACAAAATTATTTAAGCAATCGCAACCTGAAACATTCTCAATTATTACATACATTGATACATTTGAAGCCATTGGTACTTTTGAGAACATTGTACACGAAAGCGAAGAAGAATTTGAATACATTTTAGAAATTGACAAAAAACAATCTATTGAAACTTTAATTGAACATAAACACTTACATACAAACGAAACAATTGTTTTTGAAACAGATATAAAATTCGACTCAAAAAGACCCGAAAATGTTTATCTAGCACTTGTCAACATTGAAACCAACGATAGTATTAACGTCTATAGTAATATTTCTCTTGAGTCTGAAATTGATTGGTTCGATCATACACTTGAATTAAAATCTGAACATTTACCAAAAGTTGCATTAACTGTACCGCACGGAACAGTCATTTTAATTGAATTCTTCATTTTCGATCTCGAAAAAGCATTAGAAATCGATAAATTTGGAAACTTTAAAGCAGATATGGACTTTAGTTTAGAGAATTATCTAGAT
This sequence comes from Mengenilla moldrzyki, assembly GCA_000281935.1. Lineage (NCBI taxonomy): Eukaryota > Metazoa > Arthropoda > Insecta > Strepsiptera > Mengenillidae > Mengenilla > Mengenilla moldrzyki. The sequence continues at coordinate 938 of AGDA01057663.1, read as the reverse complement.
GTTGAAGAAATATTAATGTGTGAGAAAGAAGATGAATTGGATAGTACATTGAAACTGGAATATAAGTTTGCCAGCATGGATATAGAGAAGCTGCTTAAAGTACCAGGAATTGAAATAAGTGATTTCCTTGATATTTATGAAGAAGTTAAAGAAGAACCCCTTAAAAGCACTCACGCAAAATTATCTCAAGACTGTATGTTTAGTTTTATCATTCAAGAATCTATAGTTAATGAAAGTTTAGATATTCTAAATGAGTTTCAAATACCATGTTTATTAGAAGCCAATATTGATATGGAAGGGGGAAAATGTACATCAGATACTTTGTTACTGGTTACTATTGACGCAGTGGAGCCTTTAATGGATTCTTATAAACCTGAGGAAAAATATGCAATTGTTGGAAATGTGTATGGACTTTGGGCCCCTGAAGAATATATTTTAATTCTAAACGAAACTACAGATAAACTAAGGCCAGACGAAGTGACTGAATTATCAGCAAATTTAAAAATTGATTACTTTAATGAATTAATTTTAGAAGAATTACTTACTTTTGAAATAGAGCAGGATCTTGATGAATTTAAAATTGATACTACAAAAGTCCATCAATCATTTGACGTTCAAAAATATCTTGAAATTTTTCAAATTCAAGCTACAGAGTCTGAAAAGGAAATATTTGTACAGATTCCGGAATTAAAACGTGCACTAATAAGTATAAGCTCTCAACATATAGCTGAAATCTTTGAAGTTGAAACGGAAAGTGTAACAGATTATTTTGATGCTAAAGAGTTAAAGGAATCTATACCTAATGTTGGCCTTATTCCTTTCGATACGTTAACAATAATACAATTGGTCATTTATGAAACTGAGCACGATTATAAACAAGAAACCAGATTTGTAATTACGAAGCCAATCATTCAATTTGATATGCAAAATAATTTAAT